>VJMY01000021.1:0-290478 GCA_009869795.1 Neelides sp. FZ-2019 | reverse complement strand
TTCAAAATTTTAATAAAATTTGAAGGCCATGGAATAGTTAAGGTTTTATATTTTTCCCACAATGCCCTATGGATCCTCTATAAACCCAGAAAATATAAATAAAATCTGACACCGGCCTGACTTGGACTTCACTGTTAAGTCAGAACATATATGGATTAGATTTTTGAAAAGCTTTTTCGTTAATTAATTAACGCCGATTAACCACTATTATAAGCCGGCCTTAGGGGTAGGCGAAGTAGGCGGCCGCCTAGGGCCTTAAGTTTCAGGGGGCCTTTTTTTGAAATGCAAAGTTACACTAGATAAAATGAATTTTGTTTAAAATAAATAAATGCAATTTTTCAGTTTGTACATTTAAGGGTACATTTCATTTACATTACATTATGTTTTATCGTACATTATAGGGTAAAATTGCACATTTAAATTCAAATTCAACTTCATTATTTTCATATTCAGAATATCCTGAAAAAATTTTATTCTACGCCTCTTCTCATGTAATAATTTTAAAAAATAATCTAAAAAGTTTACTTGTGCCCCAATTAGAATGATTTTTTACCTAATATTCTGAAGAATTCTTAGCAGTATGTCTCAGTTCCATTCCAGTAATCATTTTTACCTCGGAGCGGTAAGAACTCGGAAATTTTTTTTAAACAATTAGAAATTGACATTGAAACTATGGCGTTTATTATTTTTAAAAATATAGTTTAATTTCATTCGGTTTCTTTATTTTTCTTCGGCTCTTCACTTTTTCTAACTTAGCTTTCGTCAAATTCATTTTAATAATTGAAAACCCTCATGATACCCACTGTTCGAAGGACAGTCCCGATTACTGGCATTCTATTATAAAACATTAATTAATTTTATATTCAAACTATGAGTTAATGAGATTATGATAATTTCGATTGCTGTTTAAGACTCAACTAATTATACTTTTTTTAGCTATTTAAACAAAATTTTGTGTATTTTTAAGCATTACAGAATGAATATGAAATATATGGAAAGTTGCTACTTAATAATATTATGAATTATGAAATATAAAGAATTGATTTTTGACTATTATAATTAAACATTAAGATTTTCTGTAAAATGATCAAATTTTAATAAGATACAATGATAAATTATAAAGTTTCAAAAATGTTTAATTTTTATTCAACTGTGATTAGTTAATCGTAATTTTTTGTCGCCTAAAAACGGTAACTGTGAGTCGAATTTTTTTTGCTAAATATCAAAAATTTCAGATGAATTTAAAAAATAATTATATGTAGTTTGCAATGACCGAAGATCCACAGTTTATTGTATTCTCACTATTCACATTTACATTTGTCCTAAATCATTTCGAAATGAGTATCTTAAAACTCATAAATTACTTCGAATTACGTACTTCGTAATGGTCCAATATCATTACGAAGTACGTGCCTCGAAACGTTCGAAATGGAATTTATTATGCATTCCAATGATAATAATCTTAATATACCCCATAACTTTGTTAATTTATCCGATCGACGCAAACCGATTTCAGATTGGTAATCAGCACACCCGAATTGACCAAAAACTAGTTTTGAAATTCTGTTTGGCCCACATTAAGTACATTTTCCCTATAATAACTTAATTTGGCGTTATGAGATATTCCCATTATCTAATTATAGCCGTGGTCTAGTGTAAGCTGGGTAAGGTCATTGAGTTTTGCGGTTTTGCAGTTTTTCATTTTGCGGAATAGGTTTTGAGGTTTCGTGAAAAACGTCCATGTGTTTGTTCACCGGGTGCCAAATTTTGGCATTAATAAACGTTCTCAATTTCCTGTAAGGAATTTCAACTCCGATTTTTTTACTTTTCAAGAATCGTGATTCTCACCATCGAATTACCCTAAATTCATATGAAAAGTATTTAAAACTAATTGTGTCTTTATTAACTACATTAGCCATTTTGCCAGCCACTAGCAGCTCATTAAATTTTAATTTATTCGACTTATGAAAAGTTATTTTAAAAAGTGAGATGTACATTTTGTAGATAATTTAATTCTCTACAAAATTTTCGCCTCAATATTTTAATAACTTTTCATAATTCGAATAAATTAAAACTTAAATGAGCTGCAGGCGTGAACTCGGAAAATAAACTACTAAAAGTGGCAGGTAAATAGTTGGAAAGTCATTTTAAAAATTGAGGTGAACATTTCGTAGAGAATTAAATTCTCTACAATGCAAAATAAATTTATTTATTTTATTTTATTTTATAATTCAGTTTTATAAATAAAACGGACGGTGTTTGGATTTGCGTATATGATTTTAGTATAAAATAAAATTAATAAAATAAAATTGCCCTAAATAAAACAAACGACGTTAATAAATTAAATATAAGTACAATACTAAATGATTTTGAAGTCCTCTTTTTATTTAATTTTCTTGAGGCATAGAAAATTAAAACATTAGAATGTTACACTTAAAAGTATGTATGATTTCACCCCTATAAAGTTCTCAATCCTCTCCCTTGCGAAGTGAAAGTTGAAGATTAAAGGGAATTTGAAGCTGTAGATAGCTGGTTAATGTCTTTAACTCTCTTTACTATTCACCAAAATGTGAACAAAATTATAATTTTGTACAAAAGTAAAGCGCGTTAAAATGGCCAAATATAATACATATACATAAGCCTTCATAGTCTCCCCAATCAAGGTAATATAAAAAGGAAACTAATTGAGTTCGTAAATAATATTTTAAATGACAGGGATTGCTCAAGTGTTCGTGACTTTTAATCTTTCGAGTCTTAAGAAAAGATGGAAGTATCGGGAAGTCGGAGTGTCGGGGACGACGTTCCTCGACTCCTCATTCCGTCGCATTTTACTGGACTTAGCCAAATTTACAAAGAGTCTTATTTAACTGAGGAGTAGTAAGTCATTTTATAATAATAATAATTGCATATACGCATTGCGATTTTTTGGCCTTCTTAATTCAAGGACGAAGAGACAAAGTGGCTCAGCCAATTGAATAAGTTAAATTAACATACAGATTATGTTATTTAGTTGTCTTCTATCAAGCCAAAGTAAACTAGGAGGCCTCTACGTCATTCCTTCTCTAGACTCTACATTTGGTAATTGAATTTTTAAGTAATAAATATTAATTTTTTCGCATCATAAGTTTTTCATTTATTTGTTCTATAAAAGGTATTTAACTTTTGTATTATTATTAAAGTTTGGTTTGGAGTCATTTTTGTTCATACTGGCCCTTACGCTGGAGGCGTATTCCGCTTTCATCTCAAATTCAAAGAAGGATTTCCCGACAACAACTCTCTGCCAGTAATTTCTTTCTCACTTTTATTTATTTATTTTTATATACATAAAATTAAATGTTAAAATTATTTATTAGTTAAATTTTATATTTAATTTATATTTCAGATAGTCACATTTTCGCCTAAAGTGTTTCACCCTCAAATCCAAGATGGGAAGGGAATTTTTGAACTTAAACGTCATTTCCGACAAGGATATCACCGAGATCGAAATCACATATGGGAAGTTTTAAAGGCCATTCGAAAGATTTTCTACAAAATCGACACAGTTCATCCACTTAATAAAGAAGCGGCCGACTTGTAAGATTTTTAAGGGATATTCTTAATTATCTTTTTCATTAATGTTTATCATACATTCGTACAAACTACAGCTGTTTAACTATACCTATTTATTAATATATCACACAAAACTGAGATAATCCTATTTGACTAAACATTATTTTTCAGATACGTTAAAGACATCGATAAATTTAATATCCAAGCAGCCTCAGAAGCTGAAATAAGTCGTACGAAAATATACGAAAAGACTAGTGATGGATACTGGGATGATGCTCATTATATCAAATTTACTGCATTTAATCCCTCGATTCATGAGCAAGTGCGGTCAAAGGCCCTTCGACCTTTAAATGCTCTCCTGGGAATTTCGTCATTGGGAGCTCCCGTCCTCCCCAAAAAGAAATCTTCACCTATGCAACCAGTGAATGAGAACTTGGCCGAGTCACGAAGAGGACTTTCCTTTATGGAACCAAGAAATCCTGAACAACACACGAACAATGAATGAAAATATTTTATTTATACAATTTACAAATTCGTTGAAAGTTTTAAATTTATTTAATAAGTGTAAAATTCATTTTTAATCCAATTTAGCTATTAAGATTTTATTATTATATAAAATGGAGTTTATTTATTGAACATACAACTATATTAGGTTGATTTCAATGAAACACTATGCTCATTTGAAAACTGCATTTAATTTATTGAACTATAACATCGTAAAATAGAAATTGACAACAATCTAAAAAATTCATTTTCTCCAAGTATTTTGACAAATTAAATGTCATTTTGTGATTTTCCCAAATGATCATAGCGTTTCATTGAAATCAACCTAATAAATTACCCAGAATCCAGACAGAATTTCGAAGATTATATATTACATCCTTAATGCCGAGTACCTTATTTGCGTTTGAGATATATTTATACTAAAATGTAATGTGTCATTTCTTGGTAAACTTTACCGAGGACATTTTTAATGACTCCTCCTGTGTATTATATGCTCTCGCAGTACAAATCAACTAACGAATGAATAAACTTGAATAATCAATGGTTTTAATTTAATACCAATTAAATAATGCTGGTTCTTTATGAAAAAGTCATAAATGCTTCATACAATACTTATATACATAGTTTTTTCTTGTTTTAGGGCTTTTAACAATTATTACCTGCTATCAATTAAAAATATCACAGATAATTTTAATATCTAGATAGATATTCTAGTTCCAAATACTTTTTAAAACAATCATAAATCATGAAATACATGTGCAAAAGTCAAATTAAATTTTAAATGAATTCACTAAAGTCTAAAATGCTATAAAAATACGGATAATTAACTTGGTACCTAGTTCTTTAAATAAATGGACACATATTTTAAAAACAATCCACCAAAATACATCAAATCAGAAATGATAGTGACTTGAAATTACATTTTAATCTACTTTAAAATACATAGTAAATACACTTCTACTGAAATTCCACTCTTTATAGAATTAATAGGAAGAAATAAATATTTACAAGCTTATTATTAAACTTGAAGAGGAATTTTCTTATAGTTTTTCGTCGAAGGTCGATTGAATTTTTCTAATAAATTTCTTGAAAATTGAAGGGATGAAAATTGTGGATTTTTCTTCGCATATAAGCTCAAGTAAATTCCAAGAACGACTAGAAACCCCGAATAAATGTATCTATTAAAAAATAAAGTAAAAATATAATTAGCGAACTACTCTATAAAGAATCACAACTTGTTATAATTTATCAAATTGTAAAATAAACGTTTATAATTATTGATAATAAAATTACGCAAAGGCAAATGGCTTTTCAAATGCTAAGAAGGAGATGACAATTGTTACGGCTTTCCGACACGTTGTAACAGTCACAGCAGCAAAAGCTCCACAAGTCCTCACAAGTTGAAGAACAATTTGAATTCCCAAGTATCCACTGAGGGAGAAAAAGAATCCGTAGCCGTAGGCTTCCATCCGGTGCTTTTAAAAATTAAATTAATATAATTAAAATATTAAGACTTTGTTGAAAAGTTATAAAAGATTGAATAGGTATTATGTTTATTTTCACTTGCTTTGCTACACATATGAAAAGCTGGTAAAAGTTCATTTGAAATGACAAGATATGCGAAAAGGATAAAAACTCCAATGAAATAAGAGAAGAAGACAACTTCAGCATTCGATGCTTGATTCTCTTTCATTGATTTCTCTTGCACATTCCCAATCACGGCATCACATAAAAGAGCACTACTAATCATGATTATTCCTAGCAAATCAAAGAAAACTTTTAATGTACATTTCATTTAAATCGTGAAAAAAACCTGTTACGTCGAAAATTGGCGATAGCTGAGAGTCAGCTAAAGTAAAAAGGACAAGTCCAAGGCACATAAGAGCAGCAGCAAAGTAATCCAGAACTCCTGCGATTTTTCCTTGGATGAGAACTGAACCTAGAAGGACCGGAAGGAGTTTACAGCATTTGAAGATCACTTGAGTTGGATAATTAAGATGACCAAGAGAGGCATTTGAAAATCCCATAGTCCCTACAGTTAGACCAGCTAAGAGGAGGTAGAATTTTAAGGGAATCCTAAACAAAAGTTATTCAATTTATTAAAATATTTTTTAATTAAAAATTATTTGAACAATATTATGATAGTTACAATAGCTACAAACCTTCTTTCTGATTCATTTTTTAGTTTTCTCTCAGTAAATCCGAATATGGAATAAAAGACAAATTGAACGAAGGTTAAGTACCAACCATGCCCCTTAAGTTCTTCCCTTGTAAATATTAGCTCCTATAAATCAATAAATGATTAATTAATTACACAAATTAAATAAATGATAGAGGACAACCTGAAAGTATCCATAAAGAAGATAGAAGAAGAAAACTCCGATTGAGCAAAGTGCAAATTGAGTTTCTTTCGAGAGATTTGAAACGTCAAAGCAAAGAATTTCAATTCTTTCTTTCTTTTCATCTCTTCCTCCTTCAAAGGTTATTACAGTTGACATAATAAGTATCTTATAAATTAATCGTAAATCTGATTTCTAACTTATAGAAAAATATAATCCATTATAAAACTATAATCTAAAGGATTAAAGTCAAGGGTTATTAAATTAGCTGATATAAAGCACCGGGTTTATACACATTGCCATTTTACCACCACTGTCGTTTCAATTTAAACTCTCGTATGAGATTCGCATATTCCCTTCAATATGCTGAACAGACAGCAGAAAAGTAAACATTTTCCAAAATTGATTGATGAATTTCACTTAAAGCTAATAAACCAAACCACTAACCTAATTTTTTTCAGCTTTTTTTTATTTAAATGAATTTATAAATAAGTATATGCGATTCATCTTGTTGAATTATATAATTTATACTTGAATATGATTTTAGTGATTATTGAAAATCTGAATCTTAATATATTTAAAGATTTATGATTTTGCCGAAATTATGTTTACTAACAAAGTTTTTATTATAATTTATTGACAAAGTAGAAGGAATTTACGTGAAATAAGAAATTTCGAAAAACTAGTTGAAAGAAAAAAAGGATTGTAAAATATTTATTTTTAATAAAAGAGTCCCCTCATTCTTCTTGATCCTCCGTGCTTCTCATGAAGGAGATTAAATCGGCAAATGAACTGATTCGCCTCCTCGCAGCCTTTCGTTATCATTCCAAGATACGTGATGAGTGAGACGTCGTTACATTGCTATTATAAATATATAAATATTAAAATAAAGCAGAATTAATATTCAGATATATTATTATAAAATTAGCATTGAACCTCAAAGAAATGTGGATTGAATCTATCGTGGGAAATGACAGGGAGTCGGTGCGACAAAGAGTGAGCGAGTCGAAGTGCATCATGCGACAATGGGACTTCTCCTTTCTGAGCGGCCTTCACATATTCGAGAATTAGGCGAACACGCGAATGAAGCATTTTTAATGCCGAGTGATGTGCAGCCAAATGTTCAGCAACAAGAGAGTTTTCAAGGCTTTCAGCCGTCGAGACTCGAGCAACATGATCAACTCCAATCCTCTCGGCTTCTTCTGTGGCGAGGACGTAAGGAAGTTGGACAAAGAGCATTGTGGGTTCTCCCCCAACGAGGTCGATCACGGATTCGTAAACAGAGACAGGGAGCTAAGAAGACAATTTATATTTTTATTGGTTTGTAACTTAGTAGTTATTGTGTATTTAATGTTAAAACTAAATGTTTTATTTACATCTGCATTTCTTGTAAGAGGATTCAACTTGAGGAAAACGGGACTTTCATTTATTTCACAGATTTGTTTATGAATGTGAATGTCCGCCTCTGTTGGTCCATCTCCTGTGGCGTACCATCCAAGAAAATCCATTTCACTGAATACTTGCTTAACTAGAAAAATTAATTGTTAATATTATAAAATTGCAATTTTAATTGAAAAAATATTAATTTATTTGGGCAAAACTTAATAAAATTATAATAAACACTCACATTGCTCTTCTTTTGTTCCATAATAGTCTTTATCGATGACAGTGAGCCCTCCAATGACTTGAAACACAAGTTCAAATGAATTCATGATTTCAATATGACGTCCTTTGTGCTGTCCAATTATTGCACCAACAACTGTTCAAAATAAAAAGAATTGCATCCTTCTATTATACAATCCATTATTACATTACATTTCTTTTATTATTACACTAATTTATTATATACATTAATTTCAATATTAAAAGTATATAAGCCACTTTTCTTGACCTTGTTGTGCTTTTCCTTCTTGTGCCCGGTTTCGGGTCCAATGTTCGGAAATGTTCATGATGACAAGTGGATGAAGCGAAATGGTGACGCTGCCAACAGTTCCCGAAGATGCCATAACATTCCCTTCACGATCACTTCCGTCAACTTCCATCTTTACAAATATTTCTCTTGAAAAAGATAATTAAAACACCTAAGTTTCCTCAATTAAAATGATCCAAAGAATCCAAACGATCAAAGGCGCTTTGCGATTCACGACAATTTTACAATTCGAGCAGAATTGGCAAAGATGCTATTCCTCGCGATTGGTCATCTTCATCACGAGGTTTAGGAAAAAGTTCGATCAGCGGCCTTAACCAATTTGAGGATACAACTTAGAAATTTTGGAAATCAAAACTCGAAAATAAATTTTATTTCAAAATGCTAAGTTATGTGGCCAAGTCGGGGAATTTGTCCCCTCTAATGAAGGCGACGACGATCGTGGTGCAAACGGCGAAACCGGCACTTGGACCAGCTGCATTGGCTGTTCAATCAAAACCCACAATTTTTCCTGCACATCCTAAAAAGTATTTATTTATTTTATAACATAATTTACAAATTGTACCAATTATATCGAGTATTGTATTTTTATTAAAATTATTTAATAATTAGGCTAACGGGAGATTCATTGCGGCTCGCTGGACCGAAAAGTGGTGAATTGAGAGCTCGTATTTCGCTTCTTTCTTCCTCGACTGTGCGCTACGCTCATACTGATATTCGAGTTCCGGATTTCTCAGAGTACCGGAGAGAATCAGTGCAGGATCCGACGGTGGATACCCGGGAGAATGCACCGAATAGAAACACATTTACTTACCTCGTCGTTGGAGGTATACATAATAAATACTTTATTATTTCAAAATTATTGAATTTTATAGATTAATTATTTAATGGAGTAACGGTTATCTTTGGCTCCTAATAGTTAGTGAATAACCAGATGGTTTTAATTGAAATTGAAATTTAATTTTAATTGAATTAATAAATTAGCTGGTGTTGTAACTGGAACGTACTCCGCTAAAACGATCGTTAATAAGCTTATTTCGACGATGAGCGCCTCGGCTGACGTTTTGGCCCTCGCTAAAATTGAAGTCAAGCTTGGAGATATCCCGGAAGGAAAGAATGTGACATTCAAATGGAGAGGAAAACCACTTTTCATCCGACATAGGTAGTTCATTTATTTATTTTTATTTATTTTATTTCTTAAATATGTGATTTAATTATTTAAAATAACAGGACAGCAGAAGAGATCGATCAAGAAGCCAAGGTCGACATCAGTACATTGAGGGATCCTCAGAATGATTTAGATCGAGTCAAAAATCCTGAATGGCTCGTAGTCCTTGGCGTTTGCACTCATCTCGGATGTGTCCCTATCGCTAACGCCGGTGAGTTATTTTATTATTTTTAAAAGAATATAAAATAATGTTACAGATAATCAGTTTTTTTCTCAATTGTCATTTCACGTGTTTATATTAACTTTTAAAATGATTTTAATTGTAATTATCATATTAGGTGATTTTGGAGGGTACTATTGCCCATGTCACGGGTCTCATTATGATGCATCAGGTCGAATTCGGAAAGGACCAGCTCCTTTGAATTTAGAAGTACCCGAATATGAATTCGTGGAAGAAACCGTCGTTGTAGGATAAAGGATAACATCTTTAAAATATATTATTAAATATTCCTCTATCTTCTCCAATAGTGAACATTAGCTAAGAAAGTAATTATAATGTGAATTGAAGTCAGTTTATATTATAAATTCAATTAAAATTCGTTTCCCATGTCCATGATGTATCATGAAAGTTAATGGAAATAAAGAGCAAATTCCCAGTCAAAGCTACAAGTCTCAAAATTCTGCATTCTCTTAAGATTTTACTTTTTTAAAATTCATTAATGATTCGAATTCATTCAATATCAATAAGATTTAATGTATTCTTGTAGTATGGAGATTAAATATTCAATAATACATTCTTTGGAAAGAAGGAGTTTCAAGTCGTCACGTTCATACAGCTATCATTTTTACAATATAATTGAATTATAAAGATTCGTACAATCCATTGATTTAAAATGTCACTCAATTACAAATTTAAAAAAAATGATGAAACTGGAAGGTTAAAATAAGATTCATTTGAGTCAGAAAAAAGAACTATTCATTATATTATTATGCTCAGAACCATTTTTAATTACTCGAAAAAAATAATTAGAAAAAATACATAATGTTTTGTTTAAAGTCATTTTCAGCTAACTATCTTGACACGAGAGAACACATTGCATGCATCCATTCATTTACACACTGTATTCTTGAAATGAAATTCGTTCATGATAGCTTTTATACAATTATCATGTTTATAATCATCTCCAGCTTTACATTTACATTGATAGTTAAATTGTATTTCGGTTATTTGTACTCTTACTCAATTACATCTAAACAAACGTTTAAAATTCTCGACAACACACTTAAAATATGGAATACTTTTAATCATAATTTCGAAGTTAAAGCTTTTAGGCGCTGCTTAGATCATTAACAATAATTTAGTACGTTAAAGTATTATACGCTAATTAATTAATAGACGTGTTTTTTGGTCTTGTAAAGAGAAATGTGTTTAAGGTAATATATTGATTGAAATGACGTGATTGGAATATAATAGTTGATTTGATATTAGAGTACCATTGAAGAAAAATATTTTAAAATCGTTTTAAGTAACTTACACCTAAATTATAAATCTAATGGAATTTCTACGAATTATAGCCTCATTTCCAGTTGTCTTGCCCAGGACCCCCCATTTGCCTTTTGAAAGTTCATGAGTGCTGCTGGATGCGTAGCATCAACTTTCTTCGTCTTTGACGCCTTGATAACTTCGAGAACCATGCCTTTACAATCATGGCAAACTTCCATTACAGCACCTTTCGCATTTTCGTCTCTTCGACCAAAACTCCGTCTATTCAAATCAAAATGAAATACAATTAGCTCACTTTTCTCATTTATTCAATAAAATGCTCTATTAGATTTAGTAAGCTTTCAATATCTTACCTTTTAAATGCCATTATTCCTTGAGATATTGAAGCAGGGAGACTCTGCGGTCCATTTGTATTACTAGAGTGAAAATCTTGAGGGAAATGATCATGTTCTTCTGCTTGTTCAATTAGCGAATAAGGTTCCTCTTTCCTCGGTAATTTGGGAGAAGTCGGAGCTGAGCCTGTGGCCGACTTCCTTTGTGAACAAGGACTCTGGCTACTAGGAAATTCTTTCTCTTCTTCTTTCGGACTCAGGTTCGGACTCAACGTAGACACTGGAACCATTGCGAAGTGTTCCGTTGGGATCCGCATCTATTATTTTTAATATTTCATTATTAACAATAGTACAAATTCTTGTGATGTAGCTTTTTTCAATTTTTGAAAGTAATTTTGATTATATGATCATGACTCACCTTCGAACAACATTTGGCACAAACGACTTGCTTACATAACTTGCATGTTTGTCTCCACGGTCCAAGTAATTTAAACCTCGTTCGGAGACAGAGGAAACAAATCTTTAAATAAGAAAACAAGTATCCATTAGATCACATCATGATCAGTCCTTAAATGCTCCGAACAAGAGTTATAATTGTTTGGTCTTGAGCCTTCATTATATTTGCATGTCAAAATGGCCATTTTACAAAATTCTCGTTTCGTGAACTCTTTTATAGCAATGTAGGGAAACTTCCCACTGTCATTTTCTTCTTGTACACTCACTATTTAAATTGACTCGTAACTTTTTAAAAACACGGCTCTCAAGGCATCTTCAACCATAGAAGGTTCTCATTATGCCCTCAAATACACGAGTTTTCACTCCCATTAAATCCCATTATACATGCAGGACATTAAAAGAGATTAAAATGCTAAGCCAAATACTTAGGATATTAACTTTATTAACTAAATAGCTAGATTTCAAATTGAATAGTAGAAATCTCAAGGTTCATTCTAGAACCGATATACACCTGAGAATCAACGTCATTTGAAAGCTAATCATTATATTTTAATCTCTCTTTCAATGTGTATAATTAATTTGTCCTAAATCCATTCCTTGTGATTCGAGCATTAGGGGCTTCTAAATGGCCGTCCTGGTTGTAAAGTAGATACAAGGGACATAATGAGATCGTCGGAGAGCCAGAAGAATAAAATTCTCTTGAAGGGAGTCATGAGGTTGAGATTAAATAAAATTAGGCGATTAGCTCCTCATTAAACTCAATCACTCCTTTCAAGAGTGAAATGGATTTGATTCTCATCAGAATCCACACGTTTTCCTGGTAATTTATATAAGTAGGAAGCTGGGATCCATTCTAGGCCAATAAACACTTCCAGTGCGTCGTCCTACCTTTGAATCTCTCCAATTTCTGCTCTTCGTCGTAGGAGGCGTAGGAATGACAAATTATCTTCATTACACTAATATCCTCATACCGTTAACCTGTCAACTTGATTCACTCATCCCTCGTCGACTTATACGCTTTTATTAACTCTCCAAGCTAGTTTTTAATAACGCGGTCGGTTGAATTCATAACTTTATTAACCAACAGTGTACTTAAATGATAATATACATCATCCTCATACAACCGTTAGTCAAACTCATGACAAAACTTCTCAGCCATTTTTTTCATTATTTCATTATTTCGAGGGTTTAATGGACATAATGTTTAATGAGCATTTTAAAAATTAATTTGAAACTTACATTTCCCTTCTCGACATCTTGTTTGAGGGCAATATCAACGGGAAGAGCTTCGAGCTCGGCCTTGGTCAGAACATGGCGGATGTGAACGAATTCTTGAAGAGTTAGGGAAATCTCATTGATCGCCACTTGCCATCCTTCCGACGCGAGGAAATCTTCTCTGAGCGAACTCTTAGAGAGCGACTTGGGCAATTTGGATTTTCTCACTCTGGCTAAAGGAACCATTGAAGGAGCTTCTCGAGGAGCCGTGTACTCGAAGGGGAATGTAATACTGATGTTCTCAAACTCATCACCGTTCGTCCCAAAGGAATTCCTTCGCATTCCATTCGATTTGACAAATTCGGGATCGAGCCGAGAATCTAATTATTGAAAATAATTAGTTTATTATGAGGCAAATAAATAAATTTAAAGGATCTTTTAGTTTAGTCAACAATATATTGTAATTACGCCCATCGGTGTGCCAAGGAGTGGCAGGAGATGATTGCGTTTCTGAAGGAAAATCTTGAGGAGAGAAAAAATCTTCATGAGAGTTCTCATCTTCCTCGTCATCATCTTCCTCACTCTGCAATTAAAATATTTCATTTTATAAGCAAATTTTTAATAAACTGTCATTTTTATTAAATATTCAATTATTATTTAACATCTCATTTAATCATCCCAATGAAAAACAATTTGGGAAGAATATTATTAAGAGAAAAACGTTCGTTTGAACAACTTGCATTACTCATCGTTCCTTTTCATTGTCAATTGTGTCGTAAATGATCACATCTATATTATTTATTTAGGAAATTTTGTCATCTCGTATTGACATTGGCTCAACACCAATTAAGAAATATATTTGAGACTCATCCTCTTTAAACACAACAGATGTTACCCTAAATTTATTAGTATTTCAATTACATATTTGCATAAACTACCAGTGAATATTAAATAGATAAGCCCATTAAGCCTCATTAAGGGATTACTAATCAACAAAGTTATTCATCAAATATTTGCTTTTGAAGTATAAAATATTTACTAAAACTCTTTAGAAAAACGTCTCATCGTCAGCGTGGGTAGTCAGTACACTGGAAAAATTAATTTAAAAAAATTAATTTATCTCCTAATTGAGCACACAAAACACACCTTTTCATATAATCAGTCAGTTACTATTTTAGTGTCAATCTCCTATACAAACACATGCAAAGCAATTTCACTCATCTACAAGAAAAGCATTTTTCTCTTCAAGTGCTCATTTAAAGATAAGATAATTCAATTCTCTCATTCAATATTGACATGCATGATGTTATAGATTATCATTTTTCTAACATTCGAATTCGAATTCGAATTCCAATTTCATTAGTTTCGCTTACATTATTCACATGTTCACATAAATGCTCAATATCTCATTCATTGTGATCTTGCACCTGAAGTCATCAGACTTAAAATTGCATTATCATGTATGTATATTACATGCCATTTGCTAGTGAAATAAATAAACTCAAGCTAATAAACATAATTTATTTACGCAGATTACGTGTAGGACGAAAATAAAAGGAATTCTCTCCATCCATCTTAATTATCAATTACTACGACCTTAAGTAAACATTTAAAATATTCAAATGATGAATTGTTCTTTCGACCTTTCTAACTAGCGTGACTCAAATGAAGATGAAACAATTGAATTGAACATCGCATGTCTTGCTTTATTACGAAAGGAAAAACTTGTCTATCCCAACTTTGCCAAAATTTTGATTCAGTTAGTTAAATAACCTCCTACACAACAACGACCCCAGAAAGAAAAAAACAAATCTCAAAAGATGAGAAAGAGAACTATGTATTTAATACCTGACCAAACTTATTGATTGCTTTTTAAATTCGCTCCGCCCTTGAGGATGCAGAACCACGAAAGTAAAAGTATAGTTTTAATTAATAAATCGTTTAAATTGATTGACCTTCCATCCTACGCTTTTACCCTCATTTTACTTATTAAATTCATCCAACCAATGTCAAACCTCCCTCAAAAGCACCAATAAAAAACCTTCCCAAAAAATTACAATTCCCCGCGTCGAATTCTTATTTACACAGACTCCTCGATCCCAAAGTCAACATTTTTTCAACTATGACATCTCCACATACTACATTGAATAATTCAATGAGCACCCGAGTCGAGAAAGGAGCAACAATGATATTTTACAATCATAATAATAATGCCTGTCTCTACTCAATTCGATATTCGACTCTTGTTTACTCAAGCGACGTTCTCATGAATCCAAGAGAATCAAGTTCTCAAGAGTGATTTATGAGCCCGAGGAAGGAGACGGAATAAGGAAAGAATTTGAGAGTTAATTATTTCTATTTAATATTCACATCGAGAAATTCTTTCCCTTTGTTCCCATTTTCAAGAGCTTCACTCTCTTTGAAATGTCTCTTTTAAAGAATCGTCATCGACTCGACGTCTTCCTTTTTTATTTCACAACTTTGTCTTCAATTTTCTCTTAAAGGAAGTAAAAAATGACATCCTCTATAGCTCACTATATTAAACCTTTTATATCTCTCATCCACTATACTACATATCAGCGTCAATATTTGGCTTTTAAACGCTCACTGCTTCACCATTACCATTATTATTATATTTAACATAGCACTTCTCCTTTTAACCTACAAATATTATATTGCAAAGTATACGCATACTTATGTATATGATCCCAAACGCATTAAATTACAATCACTCTAAAACAAACTATAAATGAATTTAACAATCTCATTAAAATAAAATGAATATAAATTTCTAGTCTATGGAAGTGAAAGGCTATTAAAATCCCGACACATATTAAGGATTTATTTATGATGTACTTGAGCCTCGCTTCTTCACTCATATGAGTTCTCCATGTGTGAAATGCATCATGAGATTCAGGGCAGATAGGTGAAGAGAGATTCCTTTTATATATGAATTATTTTGAAGAGATAATCAAACTCTTCCTTTCCTCCTTCACCTCCATTACAAACTCCACTACCGAGCGAAGTTGACCAGCTTGAATTGGGCAAAAAGAAAAGTTAGAGAAGCTGTCAAGAATTCTCTTCTCGTTGTTGACGTGAAGGAGGAAATTAATTTTTCTCCTGTCACTCAAATCCCTCTTTTAAAGCCGACCAGCGTCGGCGTCTTCTCCCCTTCAAAGCCCCCTCCTTAATGAACCTCTTGACATTCTCCTCTAAATAAACGAATAGTTTAATTGAGGTGAGATCCTTTACGTCCATTCGCCTCCACCTTCTTCTCCGCCCTTTAAAGCCCTGCTAATCAAGAGCACCGATCTCACGACTTTCTGCCTCATTTTAACCAAATTACCTTTAGCCACCATTAGCCAACGAACACTTCCATCCATAACTCCGCCTCATCTCTTTTGATAAATTCATTTTTACCTTCATTGCACTTTTATAAGATGCATTCACCAGACATCTGCATGCATGTACATCTCTGTTTTATATCTCTATATGGAATGAGTTTTATTTAATATTTCTCATCAGATCTATTCTCAAATGCACGTATCGGCTCGATTGCCAATTGGAATTGTTGACAAGATAATATAATTTAGCTTTTAGAATAGGAAATCCCCGTCTTAATGTTCTCAAGAGAAGGAAAACTTGTATTCTAACCGTTTAGCACCACCAGACACACGGCCAGCGTATACAAGAATGGCTTTAAGTTAATTTTTTTAAATGCTCAATATAACTGTAGTGTGTATCAGAACATGTCGCTTTTCCCCATCTCATCTGGAGTAGTGAAGAAGTAATTAGTCTCAATGGCACGGGAATGTTATTAGGTTAATGAGATTCAGACTCGGATTTCAACGCTTCTCTCCCTCCCTGACATCCTAATCAAGTTTCAAAGGACTACGGAGGAGAGCCAAACAAATTAATTTACTTCCAATGAGAAAACACAAGACTCAACACTTGGCTAATGGAGAATTCGCAGAAGAGGTGTGGAACCAAGAACAACTGGCATATATCCGTATCTTACGCACCTTTCCAGACACATTGCTTCCCTTATGAGCCTATGACATGTAACTTATATTTCAATCTTATCTCCCCTCTTGAGAAATATAATTGAATATGGGAATCTACTTAAAAATCTTCCTACGCGTAACATGATACTTTCTTAATTCTTCATACTCACAATTACACACACAAAGACCCACATCATCGTCATATCCTTTTCCTTCATACAAAAAACAACTAAAAAGCTCATTTAAAGCTAGATAAGTTTAGAGGAAATTAAAGGCGTTTCACCCTCAAGCCAATAGAGAAAAAACATGTAATTGTTTAAGAACTAAAAGATAGATTAAAATAAATTTGGAAAAACAGGTAGGAAAGAATTATGGAGTATTAAAGAAAATTAGTTTATTGTAATTACACAGACAGACATTGGAAATAACAGGAATTTATTGTGATTGAAAGACGAAGCAATAGAAATAGCAAGAGGTCCATACAAGCACGCACATTATTTGCATATACATATACCACAACTACTACTTTAACAGACATATAATTTTAACAAGCATATAAGGTATGAGCATTTTACATTATTTTTCTGATATACAAGAGGATTTAGTTAGTATACAAGCATAAGAATGAACAGGGGCTCTTTGATAACTTGAACGAAGAACGGTATAAGAGTGAACTAGTGATTGATTGAGATCTGTTGAGAGGACTAGTCTCCACGGAATAGGAAAACAATCGACATGAGAAGAAGATGAAAATGATAAAAGCCAAGAGTAACGTTCATTCTGCCCTCATCAATTTTCCTCCCCTGTACCTTCGGCCTGAGATGAGATCTAGAAGAAAAGAAATAAATTATTAGCCCTTACTTTTGAGTCGTTGAGGGAGAGGACGAGGGAGACGTCGGCTTTGATGAGTCTCCGTTGAGGTACCGTCGAGGGCGTCGTTGAAGGAATTGAGGATTTCGGGGTTATTGCCAGAGAACTCTCTTCGAACGACGTGGATCGGGCTGTCACGGGTGAAGGTGCCATTTCACTTGTACTATTCTGTCGACGACCAAGGGTCCTGAGTGAATCTACAACAATTAAAAAGAACAATTAAAAATTGAATTTCACTTACTTATTGTCCTCGTGAGAGCACATACACTAGACAAATAATACATTCGAGAGGTGTATTAATGATACAAAGTGGATGACACGAGAGAGAAAAAGAAATCTTCTCTAGAGATGTAATGAAAGGGCCATAGTAGGTTTATTGTTATGTTCCTAATCTATGATATCTCTTCAAATCTCTGAATGAGCAAGTAGTGGATGAAAAGGACGAGCACAACTTATTGAATAAATGACCAAATGAGATGAAAAAATTAATAGTTAAAGAGTGTAAATGGAACAGATTTGTCTGGCCGACTTACGCTTGTCACTCGTCTCGAAGTGAGAGAATGGAATTCTCCACTCTGATACACTCACAGAGGAATGTCTCCCTGCAAAACGCTGCTGAGCAGACTTCAAACCTCTCGGCTCCCCTGTCAAGGGAAAATGAACGGTGGAGGACTAACAGAGGAGTGAAAGTCTGAGACTCAGTATTGAGAACGAACTCAACAATTCCTCAACAATCAACATCCCCTTAAGATTCTATTACTCAATTTTACCCTCAACGCCTTTTCCTTCTAATCCACATATATTTAGCCATGTAAACATTTTAGCAAAAGACCCCCTTCAAATTAGTGAACGTAAAAACTACCTAAAAGAAATTGAGAACGGACGTGTCCCTCCGTACTTTGAATAAACATTGCAAATCTGTGTGCGAATTTCAATGAGAGCCAACCATGGGCAGCACCTAAGTTAATGAACATAAGATTTAATAAGTCGCTGCATAACTATAAGTAGGTATACATCGACTTTCAATTGAACATTCATTGTCCCATATAAAGGATGTGAGACATATCAATAGTGTGGGTGAAGTCAAAGTGAGAGGGTTGAAGAGTCAGACAGAAAAATCATAACACTTTCCTCATAGTTAATTTGTCGTGTGTAGGTAGGAGGAGAGGCCGTTGGAAATTACGTGATCACCGAGCTTTGTCCCTTACAACATCCCTCTACCATTGACCCTCGATTTGAGACATAATTGGGAATTAAGGGCGCCACTGACCCTATTCGCCTCCGCCCACACAATCCACATTCGATTCCAAATATTATGGCTTCCTTGTTAATTAACGTGTTCTCCCCCTCTCACGTCCACTCAACATATCATTAGGTCCACTCGAATCAATCACGTTTCACAAAATCCATGCTTAGATCATCACGATCCCCAAATTTTGAACTATATAACTATCATTTACAGCTAGTGAGACCCGACGTTCATGCCATGTGTGTGTTCGGATAAAATTATGTACAGTGACATAAGGTCGCGAATTATATAATGAATACGCAATATATGTTATAGCTATATGGTCTCATTACGAGCCAAGGCAGTATAATTTGCACGTGCAAAAAGAGATGGATCATAATAACAGGGATTCGTGATTGAAAATAAATACGCTTTGCCGTTCAAATACCTCTTACTCACTTTTGAGCCAACACAAGCTGAAAGATTTTCAAACACTTGGGTAATATTAGTTTTCTTAAGGTGGGAAACGGAAATAGAAAAAGAGAGTGGTTGAAAGACCCATGATGAAAAGTCGCCACGACTCAGTCACAGGCGTGACTTCCGAAACAAAAATATTGCAAAGTCTTAATTGATTCAGGTCTGTGGCAAACATAAAAAAGGTGTAGGAACCCAAATGAGATCACACAATACATTTAAAAATTACTCCTATTGCATCAAAGCCAGAAACGTCCCTTAGGCTCCATTTGAATTATGATCAAGTAAAGATGAATCTCGAATCCCCATCTCACATCCCCGCCCCAACCCTCGCAAAAACGAATGATAATTTACAATCATTCTCAAATAACAATACGTAGGAAATCCTAGAGTTTCTCTCCACCTTTGTGAGTACACCTCTAGGGCTAACAAATATCTACGATTTACTCCTTAAATCATCCCACAATCTCTATATAATCCGAATTAATACACCAAGATAATGCTTGTAAGCAGGTAAGAAAAAAAATCAGGAGCAATTAATCTGAATTATTACTTTTCCCCTCCAAGTAAAACATTTTAAAGATATATGATGATCGTAATGCCAAATAATCATATCCACCGTTTAAAAAAATACAAAAAGGAGTAATTCCTTTTGAGCATTACTTATTAATCATCTTTTATTTACCATTAAATCTACATTCATTATAAGGACTTTACGGACTTGAATGAACTTGAGCTGAATGCAATGTCTCTGAACGGTCCGGAGGATTAATAGATAATGAATTAAAAGCATTAACAACAGACTTCCAACCTGGTTAATCAGATCGGCCTAGTAAATGGAATGTAAATGTATTTGAGCAGTCGTGCATGGATTTTCGAATCTTCTCTTCCTCACATGAAAATCATGAAGGTAAAGGGAATGAATGGACTTTATTCTCGGAACCATGTCGCGAAGAAATCATCCATCTCCTTACAGACCCAGTCAAAGGAAAAATATAATGAATTTAAGAGTATTTGTCTGGAGGTAGGTCGGACGGGAGAATACGCGCATCTCGTACTTAATCTCCCCCATCAGTTCCTTACCCGTTTCTAATCAATCAATTGGAAGAGATGGAATCCGCATGAGTCCAACTTTGACCCAATCTCTTCATCACTCTCTCAAATTACATTTGAGAATCCTACGTGCACGTCTCATAAAGAACTTGGGTATACATAAATACCATTCAAATTTCCTTCATATTCACTATCATATCATGATAAAAATATATCAACGAGGCTCAAAACAAAAACTTGTAGACAATTCATATAAATAAATCTGAATATATCTCTTTATAATTTAAAAACTAGTAGATATCAGCAGATTCGTAACTTATATCAGTAAAGGTACCCGAGGACCAGCCCTAATGATATTAAACATATTATAATAAGAATACTATAAATCCTATCAAATAAGGACAAAAGAACCATAGATGAGAGAAATATCATCCATGAATCACGTAAAAAGGTGAATATATTCAAAACAAGAGTGACTTCGTGTAAGTATCACTTATAAATCGATAGATCATGATCCACCCACTTTACTATAAGCTATAATATTAGATAAGGCACTGCACTGTGAGGGTTCGTCCCAGGTGGCTTCTACAATGAGAGGACCATTATTTTAATACATGGTGATCCAAGGGAGATTGGCGAGGAAGAGTCTTCGACCATCGTAAAGATCCACTATACAAGAGAGATGCAACAGGTGAACGATTCCCGTTAACCTACACCCTTACCCTATTGAAGCGATCAATGTCGAAAGACATCTCACGAATTATTTGTACCAGGCCCTCGGACAATAAACATTCTTTTTCTAAATCATTTCCTCAAGCTTAATGATCAATACTGAGAAAATGCGATAGAATCTATCGATTCAACCACGGATTAAACTTACCTATTTATCTCTTATTCAATTCACTATCTTAACCAAAAAAATCTTAAGATCTGCCTTTAAAGGTTATTCATTCAATGCCTATCTTACATCACTGAATTCTTAAAAGGGCTTTATTACGTAGGATATTCAATCCTGATTCAGTTTAAACAATTTTACGCCTTATTAAATAAATCGCTTATTTAGCATATAAATGGTTAAAAATTCTTATATTTTACAACATTTTACGACTCATAAGAGAACTTATGACTTTATGAAACATTAAGCAAAAATAGTCATGAGAAGATCAGGACCATCACCCTAAACATTCCTTCACAACATGCTACAGTTTACTATATCCAAAAAAAGTGAATCAAAAAGGAGAAAAAAATCATGCGGATGTATTTTAAATACATAGGTCATATAAAATTCACATTAAAGCCTTTTGAAGAAATATTCTCGAATCCATAAAACTCTTGAGAAAATTGTACGATGCATCGCGTATGTTCTGAGCATATTACTTGTATGCATACCAAAGTAAGTACATTTAAGTATTATTGAACCTCTTTTCATTCCCGCCTACTGCCGCCAATAAACTAATTAAATATTCTTCCAAGACGTTGATGTGATGCAAGTTTTTATACATTATCTTTGTATATATAGCACGTATTATAATTTTATGAATCATAATCTCGCCTCTTGGTTCGCCAGCCCAAGACTTGGCAAGAAGATCGGAATGCGAGTGTGGGAGCCAAATCCTCATGCTAATGAGAAAATGAATTTTTCATAAAAATCCCCAATAAACCGCAAGGGGATTGAAATGCCTAAAGTAAAATAAAACTCGACCCTCCAATGACTTCCTCAATATCCCCCGTCTTGCGTCACATGTCATGAGAGGGTGTTGAGAATGGAAGTGAATTTAATGGGAGCTTTTTAAAGGGTGAGGTTCTTTATAGGGACAACATCCAGCTAAATGCATGCCGTTTCTTTCACCAATGATTTTTACGAGGAATGAAATGATGGGAACCCCGCCGAGCCGCCAATTTTTATTGAAAATGAATCGAAAGTCCATCACAGGCGGGTGTTCGGCCACCAGGTTGATGAAACTCCATTCTCTCTCTCACACAATCACAATTAATAAAACCTCTCAACGAATGTATTAATTTCGCAAAAAAGACACGGAGCATCAAGCTAGTTTTTCCTCACAACATTTCATTCCAGTCCCGTTCAACTCACCCAATCAATCTCTTTCGAGCATTCTTGCGTTCTTGCCCTCACTCTCATTCCCATCACGAAGAATCTCCGCTTCCCAATGAAAGGAGATTCAAAATATATTGGAAATCTATTCATTGTATTTTCGTATTTGTTATAAGAAAACGATGGGTAAAGTGAAATATTGCCAAACCCAATGTCCCCTCTCTCACTATATACTCTTGTCCAGTAACAGTAAATTAAGTAGAGATGAGTCCCGATTCAAATTTTAGTATTCATTCCCTATTCCCAATTTCTTTCTTTTCATGCTCATGAAATGAATTAAATTAATTCATCCCGTGTCTTAAGTCGTCTTAAATGCCAAATGATCCTAGGAAGCATTAAACATTATTACGACTTGTCTCTCAAGACTATAAGGACTTGTTGAGTTAGTCAACTTAAAAATACACAAGTATGGTAATGAGGGGGAAATATACATATTTAAGTGCTATTTACTACCCAAACAAGGAATGAACCTGTATGGAGCTTAAATTCAGATTGACTGCTGGGTTATAAAAATTTAATTATTAAACAAGGATTGCCAAATGAATATTGAGAAGTTCAATTCGCGTCGTGTGGGGCAGAAGGAAGAAAAAGTTTCATCTTAATGAGAACAGGTTAATTAAGATTGAAAGCCATGTCCTTTTCCTCAAGTAGTTAAAGGGAGATTTAACAGCCAATTGTCTGCTCGGAAGTTTCAGTTTCATTTTTTTAAAGTTATAGGAAGCCCCTCTTTTTCTCATATTAGATATTTAAAAAATGCTCCTTGTGAAGGGAATCTATAGAGTAATCCAATATGATAAAGTATATAAGAAAAGTAGAGTAGGCAGGAAAGATGTGTGTGCAGTTAGGAGGAATGAGACAAGTTGTACAATTTCACTCCGAGTTCCAGAAAGCCTGAGGAAAAGGACGAAAGTCTCATGAGCAGACACATGAGAGGCCGAATTGTATTGTTCAAGTTTCTCTTACAAGATCCACCTGAGCTTTTCATTTGCACATTGCCCGTGAGGGACTTTAGAAAATATGATCAGGCCAGGCAAAGAGGAGAAGCTCAACGCGTACACTTGCGAACTCCGAAGAACAAATTCAACAGAAATATACATATCAGTTCCTCACATCCTTTCATGTTAATGAATTTAGTTATTCTATCCAACCTATGTAAATGAATCGATGAGTGAAGAAACCCGTTAGAAAAGTTCCAACTCCACTCCTAATCCTTAATACCCCTTTAATAAGCCATTCACAATTTATTCTTTTTCAAAAAATTTTCTCTCGGAGTCACACTCACCACACGAAGAGCAGAAGAAGTCTTTGGAGGAAAATTGAGGAAATAAGTGAGTAGTATTTAAAATTCCTGCAGAATGGAAACTCGTAAAGATTTTCCCGTAAGCGAATATAATATCCTTCTGATGAGCCTGATGAGGGAGGGAGGAAACGAACTCTCCTATATGCTCAACTTATACACTCCTCAATGATAATAATGATGAATGATGCCTGCAAAAAAACCTTCATTCTGCCCTCATCACCCATACCCTCAATAGAAACTCTCAGTTACTCATCTTCAAACCTCGAGCTACCTTTGACCCTAAAGGGTCACCATTAAATGAAAAATCTGTTCACTGTGAATTATCCTAAAATTCCCATACGAGAGAAATCGTTGCTTGAGAAAAACTGACTCTGCCTACTCTACTCATAGAATAAGTCATAAATCTCTAGACTGTCTCCACATCTTCACGTTCTCGCTTCAGATCAGGATTAATTACCAAAAGAAAATTAACTGTTAGTAAAAATCACTCAATTTAACAAATATTCAAAAATCATTAAACGGAATCTACTAATTGTACTACTTTTCTTGCCAACATGTAACACTTTTCATTCACATTAACACACAACAAACAACAAGGAAAATCTCAAACATGGATCATATACATCTGTTTACCAAAAATTCCCAAATTGAGGGAAAGTCTTTTATCTTGAAAGAATATTAAAAGTGTGAGTGGTCGTAAAACGGATTCATATCAAGAAATTCCGTAGTGACCTGAAAGTTAAGCCAAATACAAGAAGGCATAATGACACGTGCTCCTCGTCTGCCTCTAAGAATTTACGACTATGTGTTCACAAGGCTCGGAATTTCTCGGACAAAAGCCTGAATGCAATATTACGCACAATTCGTCTCGGGAAGATGCAAAGATGATCTCAAAAACCTCCATATGATGTATCAGGGAAATTCACGTGCCTTCATTTGCATTCCTGGCTTCGAATGAGGAGAAATTCAGGGAGCAGAAGAAAACTGACATCTCAGCCACGACGGCGACCAGACTTCTTGTACGATTACACAAAAGTACCAAACAAGTAATTCTTGTGAAGTAATAACCCAGCAGAGCGGCCACACCAAAACCTCTCCGATCCCCTTGATTCTAATCCATCACTTCCGAATTTTGAAGGTTCTTCGTCAACTTCGACACTCCTAAGCGGATTGGGCTGGAGACTTCCCTTATACATCCAAGGGAAGGGAGGAATAGATTTAATAACTCGTTTTAATCACTCATTCGTACAACTCCTGGTCAATTTACCTTTACGCCCTTCCCAAAAGGAATGCCAAGACACGGGGCATTCCTCTGCGTCTTTCTCTTAACCTAATGATGAACCTCCACGCGAGAATTTGACTATTCACTTTTGATTCCTCACCTTCCACTTGGAACGATTTATAAGCAGCCAACATACCGAGTCATAACTTACAATACACATAACAGAACTAAACTGGGACAAGTTTATAAAATTCGTACTTCCACCTCGCGGAGGCACATCTTCAAATGATCTGTATTCAGGTAGTAGTATAGTAAAAGGAAAGTATTAATTGCTTAAAACCTGTATCAACCCTTTTTACGCATTCACGTATGAACATAACTTGTATGTATTCACGTCTCAAATTATGCATTTTGTACGTGGAGAAGACATGAACTCGCTAAACACACAAAAGAATACGTCCGCATAACATAACATTATTAACTAAGATGAAATTGAAAGAAGTTCAGAGAAGTTAATATTCAAATAATGAAATCAAGTTTAAGTTTTTCAATAAACTTATCTCGGCTCAATCTTGAAAGAATAAGTAAGGACGTGTGTAAAGTTAGGAGGAGCAAACAGCTTGAAGTAGAAATCATGCTGTACATCCATTTCCCTCCCTTCAGTTTGTTGTTCATCTCATCCATGTTCCTTTTCTCGATTTAGCAAAGTCAAAGTCAATGGAGAGAGAGTTGATCCCACAATGTTCAATTTCTCCCCAAACAAATGGGCCATAACCCGTTAAATAATATCATAACCGCAGCTCTACAGACTTTAACGTTATTCTCCTGCATTATGAAAAATGTGACATATTGTCCTCATGTTCAATGTTCAAAGAATTCACAAAAATTCTTCTCTCAGCGTATCAATATACGAACATTTTGCAAAGAGTTAGATTCGAAAGCAATTTCAATCAAATTGCCCCATACAGCTATATAGCTGAATGGGAAATTTAACCAATAATGTAAGTGAAACCTATTGAATATTTGAGTATATAGTATCCTATACACATTACAAGTTTCCGCATCATGTAGCCTCAACACTAAAAAGTCAATTCCGTGGTAAGCCGAACGGGAAAAAATGAGCGGAAATGAAAGCAAGAAAAGTCAATATTGTCTAGACAAATATGAGGAATTTGGTGAATGAAGGGAATAAACTCGTGCGTCTCTCACTCGGAAAAAGACATTATTGCAGGGAGTTCATAATAAATCCGGTGAATGAATACATAAAATGAAATTAGGGTTGAGAGACTCAATGAGTTTGGTTTACCTCGTCGTCGCGGTGTCGGTTTGAGAGTATGCTCCTGTCTGATCGACTCCATGAGCAGTTCAATCGGATTGCAGACTTTCTCGGGGGCAGGTCCAAGGATACGGTCAGCCGCCTGTAATTGAGAAAAAGAGAAAAATTAAAACAAGTGGAAACCGCATGGATCCGACTCGAGGTCATCGTCATCACAGAACCCCAGAAATGTTGGTAAGCAGTAATCAAATTGAAGATGATTCGTTTCTCCTAAATTACACAGGATGGGCTCGAAGGGAGTTTGACGTCTGACTTAATATTATAATCCACCCTCGAAACCTCCACTTTTCCGCCAATCCTTCGGCAATCGATTCAAACATGAATTACACGAACTCGTAACCCACACACTGCAATTCAAAGTCTCAGCTTGATAGCAATGAAGACTTACGTTCGGCTCCTCTACAATAATTCGGGTTTGTAGGAAGAGCAACCTTAGCCTAACCTCCATGCGGCGCTTAAATGTCTCTTTTTTCAACTAATGATACGAGTTCTGTAATATGCAAAGTAAAATGATAAGACTCAAAACGTTACAAAGTGAAGATGCAAATTGTGACAGTATTCTTATTATTCTTCGAATTTCGAAAAAAAATTGAAATGCATTTTAAAGTAGATAATCATATATGAATATGCAAAATGAGAAAAATATCATAATGCACCGTGGCTTTAAAGACACGTTCACCACCTTTTAGATTGGGAATTTTATTCTTTATCGTAATGTACAAACGCACACCCATTTCCCAAATCTCTGTATTACTTCTTGGGGTAAATCTCCATAAACCACAATCAAATGATGGGAAAATGATGGGGGATAAATTGCGGGTATGAAGCTCACGCAATCTTTTCTCTCAAACTATTGATTGAAAGAACTGAGGCAAGGATGGGTCAGTAGGAGTCAATCTTCGGTTATCTCAATCGACCCTCAATTCCTCAAATTTTCTCTTTTCTTCCTCACTCACTAATCTTCACAAGCCCGAAACAAACACACACACGTATTTAGTACTCCAAATTACAATTAACCTATTGAAACTGGAATTGAGACTGAGAAATTTCCTCTAAACTCTCCGCTAAACTCAAAGTTAAACTTGCTCATTTCTTACCTTTTTATTGCTCCTTCTTCACAGTTGCTCTCCGACTCCACTCGACGAATTTCTCGAATCAAATGTCTCACAGGCCTTAATGGCCTCTTAATGGTTCATGAAGGAAGTTCTATGTAAATGAGAGCGAGATGACTCAGAAAGTTCTTTTGAGAGGAAATGGCTCTTGAAATTGGAACTGGAGGAAAATCAAGGTGAAGAGGATGGGGAGAATGATATATTACCGACCTCCTATTATTATAACAACTCCTTTTTCACAGACACGCTCTACGCTCTGAAGACTTTTTCCTTTCGAATCTTCAACTATGGGCTTAATACAACAGAAATGTAATTTGGTTTTGGAAAAATACATGGGTGAATAATTTTTAGGAAGTATCGTAATTTTCTTAATTGACTTTGTTTCCTCATTTGAATAATTGTCGAAGGTTATATACGAAAAGCGTAATTCTAGCGTGGCGGACACACGCTTCTTAATATCCTCAAAGCTCAACTGAAGCTCCATTTCATAAATAATGTATTGTATTCACATTAGTGGGTTTTATGATCATGAGTTGGAGGCATTTTACAAATTGTAATTTCCCCCATGCATTCATAATGCCCTTTAACGAACACTTTTTGAAGTGAAAGAAGAACATGATTACTTATTTGCTTAAATGCATAGTAAACGGGTATTTTAAGGTTTAAAAACAATTTCTCGAGCTTGAAAATGATTTTGACCTCACCATTGTAATTAAAACACTTTTTAAAAGTTCTACATAAATAATTATAATTGCTGGTTTTTTCACTCAACCTTGGTCATTTCCAAAAAGCTTAGTTACACTCCAAACCCTCGCGATTAAAATCCTTCCACTTTAAATTTTAAATGTTAATTATATATGTAGAGGAAGAAAATTGCTGTAATTGACTTTACCGTTTCTCAAGAATAATTTTTTTAAATTCTACAATTAAGCATTCATTAGCCACCGAAGAAGATATTTGAGAAGTTTGAAATGAAATCTAATGTTTCTTCTAATGAAATCTTATAATTCAACTTCCAAGAACAACAAAATTTTTAAAGTTTTATATGTAGGTATTATAAGGAGAATGAGGAAAAAGAAATTCAAAAAATTGCGTAGAAATTAGATACTTGTTAAAGTTTTTTAAGTTTCTAAACATAAGAATACACAAAAATACTTTGTGCAATTAAATACATAAATTAAATATATGTAACGTAACTAACCACGGTAGTTAATTGTAAAAGAGGAAATTTTTAAATGATCACTTGCTCTGCTCGACGTTCGTCAGTAGCAAGTTTCGAAATGAGGAAACGAGGAAGTCAAAGATCATAAAAGAAATTCCCAGAACAGCAAAGAAGAGAAAAGTGAGAAAGGTGAACAATTAAACTCAATCCCAATCTCAGGGAATCGTGAACGAAGGTAGACAAGAAGATTAAGGATCTTTATAAATTTTTAAATAGAATCTCATTCCTTCTATTTAACCAATCTACATCAATCATAAATAGATGAGAAATAATATTTTCCGATATAATATACTTACAAAAACATGAATTGAAAATTGCTTCCATCATCCTATCATTTACGATTCATTAATCAAGCACACTTACTAATAAATCCATGAGAGTCTTTTGAAATAAACTTCGTAATTTCTTTGATTAAAGTGGATAAATGGAACGCAATGAGGAGGCCAATATTCCAAGGTACCATGCATGCATCTTCAACACTCAAATAACGCCATGTCCAAAGAAGAAGATATACAATCTAATGAATATGATCAATTCAATTTATTTCCCGTCGACAGAAGTCAATATACTCATCAAAACCCGAGTGAGCCCTAACATCATCATTCATCATATGTGCATTATCACTTTATCAAATTGGTCAAATTCCCAATTAGTTTATTGTCCGTTTCCCTGTTTGGCCCCTTATTAGATTATTAGCTTCCTCATTCCTCCATCTTCATTTAATAAGATGGATGAGTCTCGAGAGGCGATGAGAGATGAAATCAACCTGAGTGTGGAATTCATCTCTCACCATCCAATTTCCATACATCATAAATAAAATACAATGAACACCACACTCCTTCCTCGCCACTCACCTCCTTAATGAACATCTTTATTTGAAGGATTCATTCATTAAAAAGAGGGCCTCTGGAAGGAGAAGCCCAGGCCGATGAATGTGGCTCATAAGACTATATCCACGCATTATGGAAGAATGAACAGTTAAGTTCTTTTCCTCAAAATTTGATGAATTGAATGTAAATCATGCGTTGAAATTAAGAACTCCCCCATCTCTCCGGCCTCATTTCTCTCCTCAAGGAATAGAAGAATTAGAACTGATTAATGTGTAACCATATCCAACCACCGTTAAGCCGTCCTTCGTAATACAATAATAAAAAGATGAAATATGCATAATAATATCCTCGAGAGATACTTAAGACTCAATCCCGCAGGAGACTTATTGAAGTGTAGAAAAATCTTTTCTCGTTATATCTAGTGCAAAGGTTTCCTCGGAGGAATTCAAAAATCACCAAATGAAATGCTGGTGCCAATTTGTTCAAAACACCTGCGTGCCCCAGTGTTTAGATCTATAGTTCGCAACAAAAGGATAACTCCTTTCTAATGCAGCTCTCTGTACACTCAAACAGTAAATGATGAATAGAGACATTTCAGCCAATTTGTTGCGTAGAGTAGCTATATACCTACTATGATGTGTAGTGTGTAGTAGCGTACAGTTTTATCTCATAGGATGAAAAGAATTGAATTGTTGAATGAAGTCGTATAAAAATGGCATGAGACCTTCTCATTTCTAATTGAATGAGAAGTCTCAAAGAAGCTGTCAGCGTCCCCCATATTAAACCAAATAGCTTTTTCCCATCTTCCACCGCACTCATTTAGATAAAGGTTCGTGCGAACAAGGAGAGCTACAGGAGGAAAGTGCCATCAGGAGTCTTCATTATACTTTGTAAAGTGAGGTGATTCTGGTCAAGTTGAACAAATTGCTCTCTTCGCGATTCCTCAAACGAGCTCATGAGCTCCTCCGACTGCCCAGGAATGCTCTTGGATGAGGTAATTAGGAGAGAATCAAATCGATGAAGTTGATAGCTAACAAGAATTGTTATAAAAGTCGAGGTGGGGCGGAAGGAGCCAAAGCCGCTCCTAAACTCCACCGTTTCAATGACTACTCTCCTCGAGTCGATCATGTAATTTATGAACCTTCCGGAAGTCTTTCTCTCTTTCGCCGAGGTGTCTCTCTCACCCTTTGCCTTTTGTATTATTGCGAAACTCACGCTTCCCGCAGAATAGCTATATTCCTCCGCAACTTTAAGACGAGTCTTATTGTCAGCCAAACTCGTTCCTTTGCCATCTTATTTCATTCCTCCCATTCATTTTCGTAGAGGAGAGAGAATGAGCAGGTTCTTCGTCTGCATTATGAATCCAATGGTTTGTCCCGTCCATTGTACCATATATGAATGCATGATCATCTTGGGCTCAAATGTGGCCGGACGAAGAAGAAACTCACTTTCCAAGTCGAGTTCAGTTTCAACTCCTCACACCTTCTTTGAATATTTTTTCCCATACATTCGTCTCATGCGAAATAAGGTGGAGTGTATTGGGCATCAAATTCCCTCACAGACTCCTCACTCGACCCTTCATTCATTTAGGTTTAATAACCAGGAGACCTAATCGCCCAATTCTAACTACTTCCCTATTTCTTAAAAACCGCACTGTTGTAAATCCCTAGTTTGCGTGTCTGAGGAGATTAGTGGAACACCTGCATGGGGTAAATATCCAAACCTATCAGTTTCAATTCAACTTTTTCAAATGAGTGCCCAAGGTGTCTCAAGTCTCATTTGCCATTTTTTATCAACTAATACATTCCTATTGGTCTTTTTTACCATTTTTTTAACTTCTCTCACCTCTCAAGCATAGTCTTGTATGTATTTATCATCTAAAAACCATCCTATCCCAAGTTCAACTAATGAAACCAGAGAGATTTCCAAACGTGAAAGTCTCACACGGGTGTTTGTTCACTCAAATTGGAACGTTGTTGAAAAAGAATCTCCCTCACGAATTGCCCAAAAAGGAAGAAAGGTGAAAACAAGAGGCAAAGACGACGACGGCTTTTCAACCCTCAAGACTCAATGGAGTCTTAAAAGACCCACGCGATTCCCTAATCCTTTGACTCCTCTCAACAACGCGACGGCTTATCTACCTCCGTTGACAATGATAATAATGAGAGGAATACACGAAATCAAATCGTTATTGTCTCGGCTTCCAAGACCATTAAATGACTCTTTTCTCCACGTTCAGGAACAATTAAGGTGGGATGAATAAAAGAACAATCACGATTTGACTAAAAGACCAATTTCCTCTTCTTCATTTCTCCGAAAAATGAATTTCTTCTTCCTACCCTACTTTGATGCCTTCCTTATAGTTCCACCTTAAGTCATCCCCTCATCATAAATAAGGAAAGTGTAATCCGCAATTTGTACATCTCGCTCCTCGGATTAATTATTAGGGTTTAAAGAGATTACTCAAAGCTCTCAACATGCAAAGCGTCTCTGTACCGTAAGCATCCCCATGTTCATACCATTCATATGCCAAGGAGAAGAAACGAAGTGTTCAGGGTGGAGAGCAACAAGTGTCAGATCAACTCCGTTGGCAAAGGAAGTAAAAGAAGTCCCAAGACTTGGAACCGACACATTGACATAGTATGAGACCAGAGGACACGCATCGTCGAAAACTAAACGGCGACACGAGGTATGCCTTGTAGTATGCAAATTGGAACAAAATGGAAGAACAAATATTTCGAACGTAACTTGAGCCGCCCATTGAGGAAGAACTTGGAGTATAATTCATATGAGAAGGAGTCGTATAGTGGCCGGCTCGAGTGTTGTTCTCCTCTTCCTCATGGAATTCGTAAGTGGTGGTGGAGGGAGCATTAATCAAATCACGACTCAAATTCACGAACTCATCCTCATCTCCATTCTCCTCCAGGGAGAAGAATGAAGAAGGGGAAGGAACGGAACAACACGCTTCCTCAATAATGTCCCCACTCCAAAAGTCCCAACACCATTTGAACCACCAGTCAAAACTACCCAAGAATCTACCAAAACAAGATTTTTGATCCTGTAGATTACAAATCCACTTTTCGCCTCAATGCTCAATAAAGAGAAAAGTGTGATGAGGATGACCTTTATGTATATTATGTGTTATTAATACAAAAAACGGATCTCTCCAAGTCGATTGATAAGAAGCCGAAGATGCAGAGGATGATGAAAAAGAGAACAAGGTTCCTCACCTTTCTGAGTGGAGGTCTAGACCTTATGAAGTCTAGAATGATGGCATGAGCGTCTTTCTTCACCCTTGGCGGCAAAGTACCGTCAACCATCACTTGGTTCAACTTGTACCGTCGAGATCGAATGTCATCCATGAGGATTTCATATGGCGTCAGCTCATACTCGATGGGAGTGCGTCGGCTATTTTGGTGATATTCTAACTCGGAAACTTTCTTCAGCTTAATCTCCGCCCTCAGGTCGCGAATTACTTGAACCCAGAGTCGAGCCTGAAATTGCAAATAAAGAATATTTTAGCACTTCCTTATAAACCTACAAAAATACTTTGCAAGTTTCAAATAGGAAGTAATTATAAATTATAAATTCCATTATTGCACATAAGGTTACTTCAGTTCATTTAATAATAAACATTCAATTTTCACCGGAGAGGAGAATAAAAAACGAAAAAATGCCCAGTTCTTTATATTGAAACTTCCTTAATAAGAGATGGATTACAGAAGTTATAAGCTTCAGAAGTAATATTGCCTTCTAGAGCCATCCAAATCCCTTGCTAATCTCCTTATCACTCCTGTGAAATAACTTTGAGCCTTTTCTACCCCTACGCAACCTATTACCTCCTGCTCATATCCAATCCATGTCTCGAAAGTAAGATTAAGAAGAGAAAACAGGATTTGAGCCTTCTTAAATTAAAAAAGGACGAGAAACGCAAGGCACAAAATGAGATTAATACATACATAGTTATCATTATATACATCAAATACAGATATTTAATGCCTTTACGAGTATCCTTCAAGAAGTTTAACTTTAAAGAAAATAAACTTTGACCATATGGATCTTCATATTTTTACAAAGAAGAAGTGTGAAATAAAAAAATTATTTCCTCTCATACAGTCCTACGATCAAGTCAGAATGTAACGATTCAATCATTTTTGAACATAGTTTTTAAAGGGAGTTACAGCATGGAGTCCGCACTCGCCGCGGAACCCGTGTGGTGTGAAGAATGTACTCGTGGAATTCATGAGATTCCAACAAATTCACTTTTCATTTCTCTCCACTAGACCACAAACCTCAAAAGAGTAAAAGAGTCTTCATATTCTCCCTATAAACTTCACCAACAACATCACATATTTCTCATTCTATTCCACAAAAAAGACACATTGCGGACTCCTTTCCACATCCATGTGTATGACGAACATTTATTGTATTAATAATCCCCATTGAGGAAAAAAGTAAAAAGGCGAGTTAATACAGCGTTAAATTTCAGCTCAAAAAAGGAGAAGTTTGGGAGAAAAAGATGGATTATTTACTTTCCATTCCGCACACTTGTATGAAAAATTCCATCTTCTCCAAACCATGAAATGAAGATCGTGTGTGTCTTAACGATTCATACATAGGACCCATACCTATCATCCTTTGAAAAACTTGACATCTTCCCAATTTCGGAACCATCATTTTAGGTCAAATAATCGACCTCCTTCGCGATGCACGGCTTATCTTTTGCATAAAGCATTCAAATGGGCTTGGAATATAAAATGAAAAGTGAAGGAGAAGCGAGTGTCTCTGGAGAGAAATCAAGATCACACGTGGAGGAATCATCATTACTCACTCACTCTCAACGTCCACATTCCTCATTCGCTCTTAATGGCCATGTATCTTCGTATCCTATCTTCCTCAACACTTACACTCTCGTTCAATTGATAAAACTCTTCACTCAATTCCATCACTCTAATTGAACTGCGTCTCTGGGCAAAGATGAGCTTTAAAGCTAAGCACAATTCTTTCCCTGTTTAAAGTCTTAAAGCAGTGTGTGCATATTCAATCTTATTCAATCTACATACATTGATGGTTCAAGTAGTATACATGGATAAAATATGCTCCATGAGTGGCATGGAAGGTCAAAGCACTTTTACATCTCTGGCCACTTCCATCCTCAAAAATTCCCTAAAACTCAGTAAAATACAGGTCATCAATACATACAAGAACAAGGAGCAAGAGGGCTTGAAAATGACACACTAATAAATTTTGATAAAAAGATTCCTGACAATTCTGCCAAATATTCCTAACAAGACTTGGTCGTGTCGTAACCGCCTGTTGCGGTGTATAGTAAGTGCAAGATACGCGTAATTACTCCTCTTCTCTCCTCCATCTCTCACTATCATTAATCTTCCTCATAGATAAAAATTTCAATAATTCCTCATTTAAAATTTTCACGCTCAAGTGAAGAAATCCGTGAGAAGTTCACTTCCTCCTTCGCATCCTCAAGTCGTGTTGGAAGGAATCAGAGGGAATTTTATTAAACAAGTAGCAAAAAAGTGCTACAGGACTCCTCCGTCACTCACAAGAGTGACTCATATCCTCTCAATCTATCGATATCAAATCTCTCTCTTAAAAGAAAAAAAACTCTCTTTTCCTATAAAATTCTAATTAATTATGACAAGATGATATCAGAAGATTCATTCCACGTTCCCTCATAACTTATTCCAATTTCGTAGGCAGCGAGATTCCACTTAATTTCTCAAACTTAATTGCTTCAAAGTTGGACCGCCGGTTCCTCGCTTAAATACTCCATTGTATTCGAGATCTATAAATTCAACCTCATAAACATCGTGAAACTTTAACGGGCCGAAATGAAAATATCAAAAAAAAATAACAACCACTTGCTTATTTTCCTAACAAGGTGCCAATTTTGATTATAATGAGAAAATTGAAAGAATTTGAAGAAGATCTGTGAAATGTTTAACTCTGATGTGAATTAAGGTTGCAATGAGCCAAAAGGAGGATGAGAATAAATCTTCGCCTTTCGCCTTTTATACTTTATACTACCCTAAAACCATCCACTAAAAATTCAAATTTATTAAAATTAGATTCTTACCCAGTCTGTGAAATGCAATTTGTCGAGTTCTGGGTCATGATGGTCCATCGAGGCAAATTGCCCATGGCTGAAACCTTGTCGGTAAAGTCCAGAATTGGAGTTGATGCTGAACTTCTGCGTCCCTTGTGAGACCTTCTCCAGGAACGATGATAATTCGATGGCTTCCGCGACGAGGGCTCTGCAGACAGCTTTGTAGTGACTATCTGCCGCTTGACTTTCCAACCCGCCGACGCCTTCTTTGCTCTTCCCAGCACAGAACCTCCTTGTGCAGACCTATAAAACAATAAATCAAAGGATTACACCATCAATCATTTCATCCGTATTGTTCTACCACGTTCCTACCCCACACACTCTTACTCTCAACTACTACTCGTTATTAGTTCCTATTGAGAGGGATGTCGTAGAAAGGAAAAGCTTCCTCCTTATTAGTCCACCCAATAATTCCTCATTACACCGACTCATTAACAAATTAACCACGGAGCTCACCCTCTTGAAACGATTTTTCACTCCTAACTTTCCACCAAAGGAATTCAGCTCCTACAGAAGCCCCACTCACACCTTCACAATCTAACATACTTTTATTCCATTGTATTTGAATGATTAATTTAAATGTTCATTGCAGAGTGCAAACAAAGGGATTTTTCTTCCACTCACTCCTTATTAATGTTAGAAATTTCTTTTAATTAAAAGTTATAATAAGCTCAAATCTTCATATCACTTACAATTATCTTATTAAATAGTAAGAAATCCTTATTAAAAGCCTGATACTAAGTAGTAATAACTCCTTTCCTCTCACATCATTTCAATTTTAAATAAGTTTAGTTAATTTCCCATTTTTCTCTTTGATTGAATAAAGATGTTAACATCTAACTAGTCATGATAAAAAAGAATTGAAACTCCCTTTCACCTTCTACGAAACTAATAAAAGTGAGTAAAGAATCAAGAATAATATGTATAAGGAAGTGTTTAAATTTCATTACTATCATATCATATTAGCTCACTACGACACGTGGAGCGCCTTCAATTTCAATGGACCCTTCAATTCCATTTGGAAGGAATTAATTGGGTGTGATTGGTGGTACGATGAGAAGCTAGTTATGGAATCAGAAGCCCCCCTATTCATATCATTCGTGGAAGGAGATCTGATGGAGGGGATTTGTCAGTCGTATATATTTAAAGAATCAACTTTCTCCGTTTCTCCTCCCGCCGATTTTAATAATAGAGCCGAGACAATAATAGTATTATAATTTGAGTAGGCTGTATAAGGACACACACCACTTTCCGTCGCTCTATCAACTCATTATACAAATGCACATCCTATTCACTTAATAGTAAATGAGTCTCTCAGAGAAAATCGTCTTTACTAAATCTTCTTCACGAATACTCATTCGCATTCTCTATACTATATGGGCATGGCTCTATAGCCGAATTATTCCATAATTCCCTACTTCAAAGGCTTAAGAATAACGCAGGTATATGAATAAATCCAACAAATCCGCCTTTGTCCGAAACCTCATCTCTAAACGCTGTTCTAATGAGGAGGCTACTTTTTCATACCATTGCACACACAATGGAATGTAATGCTAATAGTAGTGGTAGGCAATCAAGTCATCAATAGTTGAACCATTATGGAATTCTTGGCAAGTCCAAGAACCTACAAACACAATGATCGTCCACCTTACTTTCTTCCATCCTTTAATTGTGCCTATAAAAAAGAGACGTCGTGAGGATTGTTTATCTACATTGCAATGGATCAGTGGGATTATGCTCTTCCCTCCTATCTCAAGAGCATAGTCAATGAGGAATGCATTTTATATCCCCCAACACAGAGTCATCCAGGGAAGGAATGGGAGATAGGACGTATGGATTCGATGCATTTTTAAAGAGTTTGAGTTCGGGAATGATTGCCCCGTTATTAAAATTATCATTGCTTCCAGCAAGGATGAACCCAATCTGCATAGCGAGAAACAATAAACATTCATTCACTCGAGTGATCTCCTGAGATGGGTTGAAGGACTCAGAGGGAAATGGAAGAAACACAAAAAAGTAGCCCTTTTTCTTATTAGTTTCAACAATTCCAGCAGGCCAGTGAATTTATTCTAATCATACGCTCTCAACTCCACATTATTCTCCAATTCAAATAAATATTCACCACTGGACACGAAATGAGAAGGAACCTTTAATTCCCTGTAGAAAAGAGACGCAGAGGAATTTCACGTTCCATTCGTGAGTCCAACAATTTATAACAATCAAATATTGTGTTCAAATGGATTAAATTAAAGTATCCTTTCTCCCATATTATTATTTCCAAATTACGAATTCGTTAACATCATGAAATATGGGCGTGATTTCCTTGAACATTACGCACATAAAAATGCTTTAATATACACACACAAGGCACCCTCATTTTAGTTGTAAAGAAGAATATTTTAAAAAGGAAATTGAAAATAAATAATAAAAACCGTTCTCATCCAATTTATAAAAGTTCAAGTGTGAAATAGAAAAATATTCCAAAGACTTCGAGATTATTCAAAGAGCAGGCAATCTGACTAACAAGCAAAGAACTGTTCATATAAAATGAAAATGAGCGTCCGTTGAGGAACTTTACGACCCTCATCCCTTAAGACAACAAAGTGAACCCTTCGTATGCAGGAAATGATTGAGTGAAGATTTCAAACTCCCTTCATCATTCAAAAGGATGAGTAAGGAATGAAAATTGCATTTCGTATGAAACTTGTTACATCACATTCAATACAACGGGGAGAAAACAATGGGAGCCTCAACGTCCATCTTTTCCCATTGTTCCTCTCCAGCCCTTCATTGTAATCCTTTGAGCACATCAAGAGATCCGCAGGACGAGGGCCGATTACAAATTCAGGATAAATCCTCTCGTCTATTTCCATTCCGACACTCTCATATTCATAATTAAAAGGAAATTAGAGGAATAAAAAATTACATAACGTGTCAGGCGAGTCGTCAGAGAGCCGTTAATTATACATTCATTACGACGCCTATTTGTTAATCTATAAATAAGAAGGCTCATTCAAGCATTGGCTACATACGAAGGAGTTATTAAAGTCCAATGAGCAGATTGAGAAATTAAGATGGAAGGAAATCGATTACTTTGAGAAGATTAACTAATTTCTAACCATAACGAATCTCGCGAGGCTAAACAAATATTAGCCAAATATTCATCTCTGTCAGATAGATGATATTTATTAGGTAATTCAAAAATAAATATAGAAAGTAAATGTCTTTTGCACTAATGAGTTCATAATTTTAATAAACTATATGAATATGAATTTACAAGAATAAACTATAAAAAATGAAAAATGAATTTGCCATTTGTCAATTTCTCGTTAGCCTTTTCGGACATTGAATGAGCTTATTTGCTTTTATACAACTAATTCGGATCCTTAAGAAAGAACCTTTTGAAATGATAATGAGGGTTGATTCATGAAATAAATGTTTTTGCACAACAATAATTCAGGTCTGAATAGATCCGTCGTTCCTGTCACTGGATCGAGATAATAGAGATAATTGATTAAATTAAAGCAGTTTAGAGGTCAAGTAAAAAGGTCTCTCCCACACTTGTTGCTGTATCTATCTAATCTATTTAATTTAATGTTCTTCTCCTCCCTGTCATTTTTTCTGTTCCGTGAAGATACGAAAATAATAACTCAAAGATTACACGTACAAGTCGGGAGGAGGCAATTACTCGAGCGCCATTTGCCCAATAGGCCCCTAACAAAAATTCTCCCATACAAGGACAATTCCACAATTAAAATATTTTAATAAAAAGAAAACTCTCCTTTATTAAATTCCATTCAATATTTTCTCATTTATCATTTATTTTAATGGCTTCCTAGACCTACACGCGTAATGAGCTCATTTGGCACGACGGAGTTTTTCTTCCATCTTCCATAAGAACTTAACCTTTGAATAATTTTCGTCACAAAGGAAGTCATGAAATGGCTTTATGAAAGCAATCATTATCTTTAAAAATATATTAACGCGAGCATAGAGCGCATAAGATCCGAATCTCAAAAGTCAAAGTCTACCATTGTGCCTTGGCTTAATACTCAAATTGAAATCACGAGTTGAAATTAAAAGTGCAAAAACTGCTTTAAATGCAAAGGAAACTAAAATGATAATAATGATTATGTAGAGCGTTATTTAATAACCTCCAAAAGCTGACTAAACCAACAAGGTATGCACCTATGTGTATACATTACAGATAAAATATTAATTATACTGACATGACAAAATAATATTACATTTTTTCCCGTACTTTGCACAATGTTTTCTCATTTTATTTTGACATGAGTGAAATACGACCTTATAATACTACATCTCCTATATTGACTCATCCGCCACACGGCATTTAAATTAGGGATGAGAAAATTTTTAACGACTTTCTAGATTATCTCAGAGCTGAAATCGCAAGTGCTCTTTAAAAGCTACCTCATGAAATTATACTCTTGTCAACGATAGTCCAAAGCTATAACAATCTTTAAATGTCTGTGTATTCCTACTTGGAAACTACCCTTAGCTCTCCTGAGCCAGAAAGTGCAACTTCTGTACGAGATAATAAAGTTAAGCTTGGATAATCTGTCTCTTTGAATTTATATTATACCTTAAGCTTGAATCCCAGCTTAAGTTTTTTGCATATTTCAATCATGTCGAACTTGCCAATTGAACAAAAAAGAAATAAAATTTATACTCAAGTTTGTGAGAAAACTATCCATTGTCACATAATTTTATTCCCCAACTCAATGTCACTCTTTACGGGAGAAAAAAAAGAGCATGGATAAAAAGATTAAAACGCGTTTAATACTCTTGTCATCGAGAACCGCTCTTGTTCTATGAAAAATACCAGTATTCTCTTTCTAACTGGCCAAAGGTCTCCGATTGACTTCCACTTCCATGCAACAATATTAAAAGTTAAAAGATTCAAGGTGAGTCTTGTGAATGAGTTTCTTAACAAGCCATTTCAGAGATTCCCGACCCTGTCAGACGAGGGATTGAAAGGAGCCTCTCCCTCTTCAATAAGACCTAATACATACATATCTCTGGACAGACCCCGACCCAACAACTCCTCATATCCACAGTGAGCTAAACTGAGAGAAGTAGAGTCTCCGTGGGATGAATAGGAAAACGAGTATAAATTCGTATCATCCTTTTTTTAATCCTTTTCCTCGAATCTGAATGAGAGATCTGTGTTGGAATAGACCTACAAGTTCACCTTGATTTCCTTCACTTGCACTTGTTGCACCAGCCCAAAGACTCCATTTTTATACACACTCCGCCTTCTCTGTGCTTTTTTCCTCTTCGTCATCGTGGAACTGTATTTAAAGAATGAAATATCATACGTGTAGCTAATCGTATTTCTCAAGTTGAACTCACAATACACTCCCAAATCGAATCCAAGTGAAGGAAATTGATTTGATTTTTCATTCCTCAACTCTCCACCTCAACTCTCGACCTCCAAATTCTACAAGATGATTGTGTTATCTAACAAGCAGTCATTCTCTCTCTCTCTCTCTCTCTCTCCTATATAAATATAATTACAATTTGACTATATAATCAAAAACTAAACTCATTTTATACTCCACATCTAACAATTATATGCTAAATAAATGAATGACAAACCAGCCCATAAATCTTTAAACTGCCGAAAGAATCCTCGTATGCCCATCAAGTATTAAAATTGAGCTTCATTCATTATTCTCCACTTCAAATAAGAAACAATTAATAAAGTCGAGCGAAGTACGAATTCCTCACTTCGTCCAATCAGTTCATCGATTGTCAGTAAACAAAGCGTTTTTGTTTCAATGAATAGGAAATCAGTGAAGCTTCCTTGTAGACCTTATTAATATAATTTATACATCCTCCATTATTAAAAACATAAATGTGACTTCAAATATGCGAATTTAGAATGAGAATGTATGGTCAAATATGAATATTTTTTGATCTTGTATGATAATTCCTCCTCAATCAAATCCAACCTCCTCACCAACGCCTTGATCAAAGTTCCTTCCTTATTGAGAAAAACCCTCCTCCTTGTCGTAATTATAAATCTTATCCACCCGACACTCCTTTACTCCACATACAGTCATCACATCTCCCATACGAGTAATTAGAATTGACTTTTTAAGGAGAAAAGAGGAGGCCTTGTACTAAAACTGTCGGCTTCCTCTGCGTGCTTTCTGCCTCAATTTCACGAATTATGAACCTGAAGAGCAAAAAATGGCTCTCAACTCAAGGTGCACTTTTGTCCAAACCGGCAATGCTTCCATATAACATCAAAATGGATACTTAATAATGCTCTGTGAGAGGAGCCAAGTGCATTCTTCATCCATTTCGACTCCTTCACAATGGGCTCCAAACCAGTAGGAGTATTTCGAAATGAACGAGATTAAACTAAAGGGATTCCGATTTATGAACATGAAAGATGTTGAAGCCGAAACGACGGCGGAACATGTATGCCCTAATAAAGAGCCCAGCTTATCCTCCCCGCATGAATGCCGTGTCCAAAAAATTATTAAGTAGCCGAAACGGATGGAGGACAGTGAAAATTAGCATGAAAATAATATTCACCTTCTCTTCTCCCCTTCCTCCACATCCCCCACATGAAGGCTCGCTTAATGAAGAAGCGAGGAAGAAGGTGAGAGAAGAGGAGTCATTTCTCTCTCAATACGACGCGATGAAGTAATGAATGAAATGTATTAATTTTTCTCATCTTGCAATATGAGCATTAGTGGGAGAAACTTGAAAGAAGAGGAGAAACAATAGGGTTTTTAAAAGATAATTAAGAGAGTGGGCAGCCGATTAATTAAGACGAACGAAGCCTCCCTTCTTTAAATGCGAAGGAATGGCTTATGAGGTGCAAAGATCCTCACTTCCCAGATTATTACAATCAGAAACTTTTAGCGACCACTCGCGATCTTGCGCGTATTCTCTTATTTACAATTACTATCAAATGCTTCCTTGGGGTACCCCATACGTTCATTATCGAAGATTCTTTAACAGTTAATAAAAGATGTACAGACAAGTAGTATACACGCATAAAAGCCAGAGCCAACTCCGCCAGAGAAATGAAACTCCCGCTGGGTCAAAATTTAATTTAAAAAGCAATCAGAGGGAATGTATGGGAATATAAGTATGACGTTATTTATTATTTTATTTCAACTTTCGTTAAGCTCATTCCTCCTCCAATTTACCCATTCACATCTCTCTCAATTCAGCATTCGAGTATAAAATGAAAAATTATTTAATTTACTATCATACCTCCCTATTCTCTCCCCCCGTCAAAGAGAAGTGGGATAAAAAATTCTTTGAAAAGTAAATTATCCAATTTCCTCCACTATCACCGCCATGAAGTGAGTATAAAAGAATCTTTCCCACACAAATACCTCGAATGATGCAAATATGAAAATAAAAATTGAATTTTTCTTACCTCGAGCATACTGTCGAAAGTGAAGGCTCTTGTCCCCGTTCGGTCATCATCGCTGTCTCCTGAGTCGCGCTCAATTCCCTCATCGTCTGTCTCACCACGCTCTATATTGTCGGCTGAAATTGAAAAATAATAAAATTAGTATTTGAAACTCATAGTTGGAAAACTCGAAAAATTGCAAATGAAAAAATAACATCAAAATGCTCCAACTCAACATGCCGATGACAAATGAAAATTGTACAATACACACAAAAAACAAGAAAATTCCGCATGCCTTCATATGAAATGATAATTGAAGAAGATATTCATGTTTTAGAATACACATAAAATGCCAAATGAGAATAAAATGAAACAACAATAAAATGGAGTTGCGAAAACTAATACAATTCTCGGAAAGAAAGTGTAAATGAAAGGTTAAGGAAGCATGAAACGAGAAGAAATGGGAGAAATCGGCTCATTTACCAAAGGAGACCGCCGGGGTGACGGGTATTGATGTGAAAAAAATCATTTTTTCATTTCCGTCAAAGGTCAGGTGAATTCCAGAGAGGACCAGCGTGAAAAGTAGGGAAAAAGAGAGAAGATGTGAGTATGCAATTTACAACCATATAAAGATCTAACTAACTCTTAAGTTAGTTAAATGAGAGAGAGTCGAATATTATCAACTCAAAACAATTCTTTCGCTGACAGGTGACTTTTATTAAATAATGAAACATTTGTGAATAGCACAATAATAATTTCATATCACACATCATCATCATCATGTTTCCCTTTATGTATTTACAAGTCCTTTGAACATCTGTAGAAAAATCCTTAGGAAGGTCTATTTGAAATCCAAAGAAATGTACAAAGTCAGTTAGCATGGGAGCGTCTTATGTGCGCCTTATAACATAAATCGTCTCATCAGCATCTTCATCTGAGATGGTGATCGTCAGGTGAAGAATTTACAGCTCCTGACCCAACCTCTTATAATGAAGGAGAGTGAAATGGAGTGGGAACTTGATACCCCTACTCACTAACAGTGAAAATACTCGTAATCTCTAATAATATGTAGATTGGATGAATGCTCATGTACTCTTGTTACTACTTGAGATTCTTCGATTGACTAACAATAAGTTGAATCACTGGATCATTAGAGAAAATCCTATAAAAGATGTGCCCACTATATAGTGGGCACATCTATCTATCCCGAAACACCTATATGACACATCTATCCATTTTTTCAAAATAGACTAATACATTAAATATTGTACGTATGAAGGTAAGACGTATCAAATTCAGCGTAACTAAATATACTTACATTTGCATATCTTCATTTATTGTTAGGTAAGTGCAAAGAAAATGTTCTGCTACTGTTCCTTGTATGAAATGGATGAAACTTGTGTTGTCTCATTCTCATAACGCTTATATGCCAGGTGATCCCTTTACCTTATACTGCAAATTAAAGGAAAAAATTATTAATTCAACTTGTTGCGTGCCTACTTGACTATTTTAACTTAACGTACCTAGTTCAATTATGTTAGGAAAGGCGACGGAGTTGTACGTATGTTTACACATATTTAGGCATATTAGCTTGCTCAGAAATGCATGGCAAAGACAGAAGAGTATGGATTGCACAGTGAAAAAACTCCTGTTATCGTGAGCAAGTCAAGAATGCGAGGATGGAAGGTGGGAGTAAAGGAGATACATGTTCTGTCATTAAATGTAGAAGTGTGAGAGAGGTGAAGAACTGTGAGGAGAATCATGTTATTCTTGTTTCCTCTTCTCGAGATCGAGTAGTTGTAGAAATAAATTTCCGAAGGCTTCCTCTTCCCTCAAAGTGGAATTTATGAAGTTTTACTATAGGAATGGACTAGGAGTCTCCGTCGTGACTTCGGTGTTCATCACACGAGAACAAAAGGATCCTTAATTACGCATTCAGATTCCCAAATAGAGGGAACAGGAAAGACGAGGGAATTAAACGAAGGAAGGGTGAGGGTGTAAGACAAGGAGCATCCAAATCTCAAAGTCTCACCCCATCACACGCCTCACACAATCCCTTTATCAACTCTTTCATTTAATCCGCCCTCACAATACCACTAATTCTCCTAATTCCCACCATCGTTAAACAACCGTATAATAATATCCTTAATTGTATTAACTCTTAATGTGCTTATTATACTTTTATTATCATTAATTACGATCTTAATTTTCTTAATTCTCTTAATGCTTCATTATAATTTCAAAAATGACTGTCATTCATTAGCCTTAAGAGTCCATTACGCAATGCAGGCTCGTTTTTACTGTATGCCTCTGCATGCACATGCGAATTATCTTCAAATGCATTGACTATTTGCAAAATTCTTTAATACAAGATCTAAAAAGTTTATTGCCAACAAGATCTCAATAAAATCCATTCATTCATCCCCAAAAGAAATTCGAGCGAGATCTTCTCATTTGGAAATAGGCAGCCAATGTGCCAATTTGGAATTAAAAAGAATTTTTTACATTGCATGGTTTTAAAACCCGCAAATGCAAGGAATGCATGAGATGATCTTGTACTTCCTTATCCATCGTTATGATGTTACGTAAAGCTTAATTCCTAATTTCATATTTCATCGTTGAAGAGTTGAGCAAGTATGTGATGATATGAAATAAATAAATTCTTCTACTAACATCCACAATGGCAATTATCTTTAGTATTTACAATTACAAATCTCTCGTTTTTTATATTCCTCATCATCTCATTCTAGTGCCATTAAATTTGAAGTAGTTAGTATGTTATGACCCCTGGAATGTAGTGGAAGATTTCAAAAACTCATTCTCACTGAATCAAAAAACCAATTTCAATTTAATTTTACGATTCTACCTGTTAAGTAAGTAAATGGGAGGCATTTTATATAAAATTATTATTGAGTGCTCCCACCGCTCCCACCTTCAATTCCCATAATTCCATCCGGTTTCATTCTCCTCGTCCGCTTTTTCTCACCTGTTCCTCGTAAAGCTCGGACAAGACAGCATTGACTACATGAATGCCTACACCCAGAGTCTATTTACCTCCAAGTTAAGGAAAGTCTGAGAGCAGGAAATCAAATAGTTTAAGTTTAAAAATAATTAGTAAAATGTCATTACACCTTTTTGGTCAAGTCGTCAGGGGCCAGACGTAGAGAAGGGAAGGGAATGGAGATTTATAGGCTACCTCAAGGATCGTTCGCGAAATGAGACAAGCATTGAGAGGACTCTCCTCCACGGCTGGGTATATCGCTACAATGAGCAAAACTCGCCACTCCGGAGCCCAGACATTATATGAGGATGCAAAAGAATGAATAGACGTGGAATGATATGGGAAGAACAGAACTTCCTACTTTAGAAAGCTGAAGAGGATTATAAGAGTTGATGGGGAAGATGTGGACGTAGTATGTTTAGTATAAATTGTTGCCTACTTATTTCCATTTCCTTAAAACTCATCATCTTCTTCGCGTGTGTGGAAGTCCACACACACTCACACACTCGATGGCTAAATGAAACAAGTGGAAATGTTCAAGATTCCACGGAATCCTTAAACCTTTTTATGCTAATAATACGGAAAAGAAGATAGCTAAAGGGATCCAACACATACTACTAGAAATACTAACTTGTCCAAATCTCTTGTCCTATTCATCTCAAATATCTCCTCAGCCATTGAGAGGATTCATATTTCAAACTTCAACTCACCCCTTATGACAAATTGGACAAATGAACAATAGAGCTACAGAGCATTCTTGCAGAAATCAGAAATAAAAATGTTTATGACATTCTCAATCTCTCCCTTTCAACTCCACAGCGAGAAGTTCATGCAAGCCCTCGCAAGGACTTGACATCTCTCCAATACATTTCTACTCTACTTACATGCTCGTTATGCTCTGAGCGAAGAAAATATTTTTGCCAAATTATGATCTTACAGAATGAAAGGAAGAATAACTAATGTTTACCAAACACTCATTGTTAAATTGTCATACTGTAAGTCAAATGCATAAGTTCATCCGTTATATGCCTCTAATGCTCCACGAGATTCCTTTTCCTATACTTACTCTCATTAAAATCTCTCTCCAAGTCGAGCAATAACAATAAGTTTGCCTCACATCGGTATTTTTTCCGGGATAAGAAAGTAGGAGGAAACAGAAGCCCCTGGGGAAACAAACAAATCTCTTCGTAACAAGGCCTCTATATTACCAGCTAATTGACAATAAATACTCACTATAATTCAAATGTAATATTTCATTACTCTTGGAACTGACTTTATGCTTATCTCTCCACTACATGGCCCTTCTATTCCAACGATCATGAAATTACAACGGGTCTCTCATAGCCTCTATGGGTTTGAGTGGCAAATTCCTTGCAAAAAGTGATTCCAAGAGCCATTCCTCTCAGAAACTCGCATCCGCCCCCATGTTAAGATTTTAGGAAGAAAAGTGGGTAGCAGTAGGACAGGGCCATAAGAGAAAGATCATGTCGTTTATAAGCATGTACTTACGTACTCAAAATACAAATTATTATTATAATTGCACCTCTATGATATTACACTTTGGCCATATAAAGCATCCACAAAAGTCGTAGCTCTTCGAAGCCATAATCCTCAAAGGCTTCACATGCTTAATAAATATGTTCATATTTTATGAAAATGGCCAAGTCGCCAATTTATTCTCATCCCCATCAATTTGTCAAGTGAGTGAGAGCATGTGGAGTTTCTACGTCGGAAACATAAATATAAATAATTACATTATACTATTAACCAAGAGTATAGTAGTGTATATTATCGCCAATTCTAAATTTTATTAACATGCAGTTAAAGGCGGTTCCGAATAAACAAGCATACATAATTTCACACGCATTCCTTATGCTTAATATACTTTTCCGTATAATTTTCCTCTGTCGCTTAATGTTCATTATTGAAGCTCGCAAAAAATGGAAACATGGTGAAGAGACCGACACACATAATTAAATTGGTAGAGGAGAAAAAAGAGAATATGAAATAAATCATTGACTTTCGGTTCCCTTACGGTCTTAAGAGAATTCACCGATACGCCACTACGATCACAAAGAGAAAAGCAAATCTAGTAAAAAATGAGAGAATATCTCATCCATTCAATTTCAGACACACGTCTTACACCTGTACTTTATTCTCTTTCAAAAGCACAACACAATACCCTCATCATGTCATCATCTTTATTATTATTAAAAGAAACTCACATGGCCCTCCCTCCACTATTTAGTGACTATCTATCTCTTGTTAACCACATGCGGATATTCGAATGCAAAAGATATTCCAAAGCTAGGCTGGTGCACTATCTTTCTTGAAGCCTAGCCTTAATACCTCTTAGCAAACTAACTCAAAGGCCTGATTTCTTCTTTATTATTCTCATTCAATTGAAGTTTTCTCAAGAATTCAGTTAGATTAATTGTCATCAAATTCTTGGTAAACATAATCGGACCGTAATAAATGGCATGTGTCGATAAAGTGCATATTACAAAGTCTTTTTAGTGATTCATTTGTTAAACTACAATGCTTTCGGTTTAAAAGAATTAAGACTGCAATGGAGTTGAGGTAGCTAATTAGACATCATTGACACATAGAGTCTAATTAGGAGTTCATGAAGCTCAAAGACTTGAGTGTTTGGCAATGGCGTTTAATTTGACCTCCTCCTCCCTCACACAATTGGCGATTGCCCTCCTTCCATTACGTCTCTATGTGGCTTTCAATTATCCATTCTCCTTCCTACTCGCAGGTGAGGAATCGCATGGCTCGCAAAGGCAATTCTTCAAATCTTCCACCTGCAGATCCAAAAGAACAACGAGTGGGTGAAATTTGAGGAGAGGCGAAATAGGAACCGTTCCTTTTATATACATTCACACACAAGATTCATTATTCACTTTCCCAATTGTCCCTCCGCACATGCAGTCGAGACAATCGGAAATGAACTTTCAACCTGACTTGTATACACAATCTCAGAACCAAAAACAAACACGGTACGTAATTGAATGCTACCAGGTCCCTCCAACCCTAATTCCATTCAACCTCTTATTTAAACTAACCTTCGATCTCGCACATCCTAAAAGAATAAACACACAATTCAAAATAGGTAAGAATTTAGTAACTCTCCGTCCACTTGAACTAGAAAATTATTATAGCAAGTTAAATGTTTTAATTGGAATTTAACCCTCGTAACATCATTGCTTAATCGACCAACGAAGTTGGTGAGCTACATATTCCAAAGGCTTATAAGAAGACTCAATTTCTTAACACTTTTTAAAACGCTTTTTTCTTTCAACCTTTTAATGAGAAGTGAAACGAAGTTAGTAAAGTAATGAGAGATATGACCAATCAAGGAATTACCTTTATAGTTTTTAGCATCTATGAAGTCACTTCAATCTCACTTAATGTATGTTTATTTATTGCCCTAATAAATTTTCAATCCTATATTTTCTAATACTCCAAGAAGTTAAATGTTAAAAGCAATCACTCCGCCAATTGTTATTTCCATTTTTCCCTTCTCTCTTCGACCACATGTTACGAGAGAGAGTCAATATTGAAGTATATGTAGGAATTCGTTAGAGAAGAATAAATATTCTCTTTTGTCTTCCCAAAATTATTATCACGACTTGCCAAGTCGCCCTCTCGACAATACTCAAAGTCAGAGGAAATGAACATCGAAACACAATGAGTGAAGAGACATAAATAGTAAGGGAGCCCATAAAGTACAATAGAGGCGTATTCAGATTATAATGTCCCGCAGCAGGTCCTTCGATAAATAAAAACGATATTCCTATTTTCCTTTAAAGAATTGCCATGAATGGAGGTGAGATGTGATATGAATGAATAAGAAAACATTCATTTTAGAACAGGAGATTCTTTAAAGAACTCCTTGTTAATCGACCGACAAAAGCCACTGATTTGAAAACATTTAATTAAAAAAAACTAGCAACTTTTCATTCTGTCATCAATTGGACGAAGAGATCGTGTAACATGTTCAAAATGTTTGCGCTGCTCAAATCCACAAAAGGACTTGATTAATAATGACCTAATTATTACGATGGAGGATTTAGAATAAAGAAAACAATTGTTATAATCCCATATGCGGAATATCGTGAACAACTTTGCATATCATCTCTAGACCATATCACGAGCGAAATGTCATTTTTTAACAAAGCTGTTACTTTATTGTAACTTGTAGAATGGTCAATGCCCATGCTACACATGCCATAAAAACTATATGGAAAATATGCTTTATATTTAAATAATAAAATTTTGATGATCTTAAAACATGAGACGTATGAATCTTAAATCACGGTATCGCCCCAGAGAACTCTGCAGATTATATTAGCGCTAATATACTCATCGCGTAATACAGTTTGGATTATTAGGCTCTATACCCCCATTGAGACAGATGGTTCTGATTCAAATGATATATCATGGTGCCCTTATTAGGATGACAGAAGAGCCCCCAATCAAAAGGCAAACTCCACAGCAAGTTGAGAAGTTATTCTAATAGGAACCTCTCCTTCACCTCCCAGACATTTCAAATGGAGTTCATTAGGAGGTTGAATCGGTGTGGGAATCGATGGATTAGATAGATGATACCTCCTTCACCCATGCAAACAACCCCATAGAGCACACACATACCCTCTTAATTCATAATAAACTATTGAGGATGTTTGACCGCCTCTGCAGTCTTTCCATAATGTTCCCTCTCAACTCCTCTTATTGCATCTCATCAGCCTCGTTTGATTCTCCTAAAAAGTGAGTCAAGACAAGAGCAAAGTATTACAAGTACGCTCTCGACTATCCAAATGTGTTTAAATCTTCCCATCATATTTACATGGTGCGTTGAGGTGAGTGAGTGAGCTAGCGAACTCACTCGTTCAGTTTACACAAATCTTTTAATTATTATCATAGACAAGACACGATTCTTTCTATCTTAATTCTTAAAAATTACTATAGCCATGCTAATTGCCACCAATGGATTCAAGTTTAAAAGAGTAAATAAATGAAACTTGAAGTTCAATAAGCCAAATAACTCGCATTTATAAAGGCTAGGAAACATCCAAAGGTGGTGGAGGAACGTGTGTGGAAATAGATAGTGGTTCGAGCTGGTGCGGTGGTTAGGGGGAAAATCATATATAAAATCCATTCTCAAGTGTCATCTTCTCGAAGAGGGTGGAAGTTGGGTCTGTAGCCCACTGACCACTTTTCTTCCACTCTCTCTTCACGAGCCTCATTTGCATCCAAGGGTCGACCTCCAATAGAATGGGATGATGGAGGCTCTCCATGCCCTATCTATATACTTTATCCGGACACTCGACCCTTTGGAACATCTTTGGAAAATGAATGAGGAAGGAAGAAGAGTAAGTGTTCGCCCTACAGCCGGGTTCCTCCTCGGTGCACTGGATATAACGAGGAACTCTCATCCCCTTCAAAATATAAATATAGCCAGACATACCTCCCTCGTTCTTCTTTGAAGATCTTTCCAAGGAGGAAAAGGAGTGTGCCTTCCACCACGAGTTAATTCTCTCCAATCAACCTCCACGATCTCAACGGCTCAACCGCGCCCATAAAAATACCCATCACGACCAAATACATCCACCGATCACCCACCTTCATAAGACAGGCATTTCAGTACACACACGTAGGGATGAAGGAGAGATACTACTTACCCAGAATATCCCCCTACTTCCTTCAACTCTTCGCCTCTACATATTACTATTATAATAATATGTGTTTCAAATACAAATTCTCCTCCACTCCTTTACGAACTCGTTCCTATTTGAAAAATTAACTTCTGAAAATACTTTTATATCGGGATACCTTAACCATGTATGTATTTATTATACACCTTCAGACTCACCTGAACCTGAAGCTAAAACTAAACGTTTATATTACATTTTCCTTTTGAAACAAGCCATCAATATCCTTTCTTTCCAAATTACTCCCATTTACTTAATGCACTAACGATGAACATTTTAGTTACAAGCTTAAAAAATCCTTAATACGTTCACATATAAATGCCACTTTTGAATGGAATACTAATTGGAGGTATTCGTAAAAATAAAGTACTTATTGTTAATTGAGGTACTTAATCTTAATAGGATTCATCGATAGCCTATATAAATACATACAAACCCAACTAACTAATAGTAAGTAAGTATGATGCCAAATAAGTTAAGGGCATATTATAGATTTTTTTAAAGACAACAAAATTTCCCACCATCATTCTCCATCACTCCACCTTCATTAACCTTCCATACAAGCCAGCCTATGAGCACCCTGAGTATCTCTCGAATGAGTTATTGATCGAGTATAACCTCAATCCATGACTCAACTCAATTAGCATTAGTAGCCAATCACTTTGAGAAAAAACATCTTTTTCCTGACGTGAAAAATATGACGAGGGGAGTAAAAGGGAAAATTTTCAGCAGGAGCAGATAGACCAAATGGGAAAAAAATTTAACTACAAAAGAAGTTCTATGCTATAAACGCCATTCTTCCCCATGCAGCCATTTCACTCATCACACGTTTCGCCAACCCAAACTGTTCATCTTGCATTAAATACTTCTTTTTCTCTCAAATAACGAGGATCATAGATTGTAATTTCAGTAAATCTACGCATTGTGCTATGTACTTTTAAGCAAAAGAAGAAGACCAAGATTTACATAGAATATTCTATGAGACATAAAACGATAACTGTGAGTGAGAAACACCTACTTATCTACTCCTTTAATGATTTCGACTTTTAGCTTAATAGGGCCACTCTCTTCTCTCATTCCTCAATGTATTCCTGGTTTTTATCCCGACAAGTTTCAAGGAGTCGCTTTAAATTCTCATTAGCCATTCGGATCACTCAAAATAATTAAGAGGTTAAATATATGCAAGTGTACTTCCAACCAACAATAATACTACCATCCTCGCTACATGCTTTCAATTAAATCTTCCTTAATTATCTTAAATCAAATGCTGAGAATTGAATTTCACATTCAACAAAAGCAAAAATGTTTAATTTGAAACACATTAATCGTAATTTGCCTGCATGTGCACCGTGAGTTGGCACGTTGGAATGTGGAAATTCAAAACATAAATATTTATGCATTACATGTACAGTAGTAATTAATTGTTAAAATAAGTTCTAATTGAACAATTAAGTAGGCAAACACAAAAACATGAATGGCTTTTTTAAATGTGACGTTCTAAATATAATTTTTTTCTACTCGTATATTACTCTCGTTCAAATAATATAAACAAAGGTTAAATGGAAAAGTTAAAGACTAGCACGCACACGTACTTATAATATATTAGAAATTATTTACACTAATGCATACACAAGTAAATGTGTCTTTCCATGTCATCAACCAATCTCTCCACATGATTATAAATTGGATATTAGACGAAATGAAATGAGCTACTAAATTAGTTTGTGATCTTTTGAATAGAAATGCATTAATAAATGACGATCTCCCCTCACATTCAAAATAACCGAGACTCATCATTCGTCTAACCAACTCCACATACAAATAAAAGGTGAATGGAGGCGAAGAAGAAATGTAAATGAGATTTGATTTTAATTGAGTCCTGTGGACAAAAGAAGAGAAGCACGTATTTTGGGTCACCCTTTCGAAGAATGTCATTTTGGAGTCGGGCCACTTTCACCCCTCGTCCATGTCGAGGACAAAAGGCGGGGGGAAATCGGAAATAATACACTTTGTTAAGTGGAAGAGATGAGGCACGATTAGATCGAATTCAGATTCATTCCTTAACACTAAACACATCCAATCCTTTATTGAGCGGAGAAACTCGTATGACTCGCAATGTGTATGCTTTGTCAAATCCCAAGATTCATCAACATCTTATTCAGCTCCCGAATTTAAAAAGGAATTATTCGGACAAAAAACCTCATCCACTATTTGAAATGAGGCGTGCATGGAGCATTTGTCAAGCGTAACCAAATCCAACTGGCATAAAAAAACACATTATAAAAGCAAAGGTCTTCTGATGAGCCCACCTTTTGGTATAGGCCAAGACTTGAAAATCTCATCATCTCATTCTAAGAGGATTGAACGGGGCAAACCCCTCGATTGGAGATTATAAGTCAAAGAGGGAAATAAATCATCCTATTATATTTACATTTAAAGAAGTGCGTCTAGGAAGTGTTGGGGAAATGAGTCTAGGAGGGTTAATTTTTCATTTGTAAACTCGAAGGAGTGGAGGGAATCATTAACTTATTATTAATAACAATAAAAATATTCCAAGAAGAGTCTCGATGAGTTACGAGCCCTCACGAGCCCCATCCATTTATCCTTCATCCCTCCCTGGGAAGCAAATGGAGATTTCGCTCCTCGGTGCAGAATAAATCTCTGTCCCTGTTCCTCTCCCCATTCACAAGTGTCATTAAGAGGGGAAGATAAGGACGACTCCTACGTGTATCACTTGATGCAATGGCTCAGCGGAACACTCCGCGAACCGCCGGACGTTACCACGAGATCTTGATGAATGGGCCAAAGTGCAGAATGAGACAACAAAGCGTTTAGCCTCATCTTCCTACCTATGAATATCCACTTTCCTTCCCCACCAACTCCTTTCTGACACTACAGACAAACGTACTTATACACACTTATTAGAATACATATTTCACCATGTCAGTCAGAGACAATATCAAATTGAGTATGTATTTATGGGCGACTGTATCAATTGCGAATCTTAGATGAGAGGTGTTTTAATGGGAGGATGGATCGTGAATTCCTAAGAGAAATGGAGTGGAATGGACAAGAATGCAATCCGTCTCCCATTCCATTATTCCGACCTCATCCTCATTCATGAAGATGAAGAGGCAAAGGCCCAGACGGAGGATTAAAAGGGGTCAATTCCTCTCGAGATAAATGTATGCAAATGGATTTTATGTGGATAAGTTACAAGTTCTATGAAGTGTAATTACATTAGTAACAACGAGTCCGGAGGAACCCCATACGAGGAGATGAAAACATTTTACAAGTCAGAGTCCCTGCGAATCACTCAAACTCACTCGCACTTAAGATACATGGAGTGATATGGGAAAGAGTTAAGTACCAATCACAGATTCGCCCATTCTCATTTATACTCATAAACATTCCATTTAATCTCTCCCAGTCATTCACTTGCAAAATTGAAGAAGAGGTTCATTAGAAATCGAGAGAAGCGAGGCTCATTCCAGACTAAATCAATTTACAAACCAAGCAACTTCTTGGATTGATACAAGGATTAGTACTTACTTTATTAACCTTTAATAAGTATTACGTACATTAATTACTTCAACCCATGAATTAAACATTATATTATAGCCTCATTAAGCCATAATATTTTAGTCGGCTTGCATTTAATTCCATGTGCTAAATAGTGCAAGCAAGATACAAATCATGAATGCAAAGAGAGAAAATTAAACTCTCATAGCCATATTTATAGTATGCACTTTGAGTAAATCCTTGTTATAAATTCATTAAATTATAATTAAATAAAATCCCCTATCATAATATCCACATTAAAAATTGCACACAAGGAGTCAAATATGAAAATAATGAAATCTTCTTACAAAATCGCAATAGGGAAGTCTCGCGTGTAGGAGATGGAAGATTAAATGAGTAATACTGGTTCTTGATGAGACGTCGAGCTGTCACAAGTCTCCGTTTGCCCATTCAAGACCTTTTCCCTTTTTAAGGTATTAATTCAATTCAATTCAAGTTAAGAGGTCAAGCCTCTATCACATGGCAAAATTCTCACCAAACCCATTCCCTAAGAATCAATCAAGCTCTTGGTCGGTCCGGATCGCTTGCCAACTCTCAGCCTTATTCGAAAATATGAAGATTTGAATATTAAATTACTTCTTCCCCAAACTCTTACTTCTAACCCAGTCAGCCGAAATTCATATTTTCTCAATACCACCAAATTGCGGGGAGGAAGAGGCGAGGAATGAGTTGTAATGAAACAACTTGACTCGTCGTCAATCCATGTATATATTATGCCTTGTAGTAAATTGTAAATCTAGTTGAGATCAACCCAGAGGCACACTTACACTCCGACTCTTTAACGATTAACTCTTTAATTCTCATGTGTGCATATGGAGGCTCTCATAGTAGTGAAGGGTTAGGGATGGTTAGGGTTCTTCAAATTTAATTATATAGCAAGATAACTTGGCTCAAATCTCTCGTGAATTGATTACACCTTTCAGTATTAATTATCGTCTCCAATACCTCAATATTCACTTTCTGTCCCTCCAAAAGCTTCCATGTTTAAGGAAAGTAAAATTTCTTCCTCGACCAAATTTCTCAATTCTTTCCTAATCTAATAACTTCCCTTCTTTGACTTATTTTGATCGCCCAAGTAATTGAATCGAAATTCTTCTTCCCTTTTCCTCATCCTTGCATAAATTCTCTTTAAAGGCCTGAATATGAGTAAAAGACACACACTCAAGACCATATAAACGTGAGCATAATTTAATTTAGAAAAGCAAATGTGTCTGTCTAGCCCGGAGACTCGAGGCGCATGAGAAGAGAGAAATTTCTCCAAATCCACAAAATGGCAATTATTCTCTCTCCGTATGAGTCATGGGAGCATCGAAGCGAGATGAGCCTATCTCTCCATACTACAGTAGTACATGTAATAATAACAGTTTCACGGCTGAGCCGCCTTCCGTTGACTCACCTCCGCTTCAATTTTTCCACCTCCTTTATGCAATAGAGATTCAGAGCAATTTGAGTCAACTCTACACATCAGTCAACCGACATGGTGGAATTCATTCCCTACATATTCACACAGCTACATCCAAATTTCAAATTTTTAACTCCTAAATGACTCATACCAGTAAAACTAATTGCTTTCCACGTAATAAATCTAGAGCAGAAACCGCGATGGTTCTCAATAATATTTATGAAATTGTTACACAGGATTAATATAAATTCCTATTACAACTAGTTAATTATTTAATCGTAAAGGCAAACAGCCAAGTATTCAACAAACTAACTAACAATAAGTATAATGAATTTTACAGTGTAGAACCATAAACAAACACCTAAAATTCTTATAAATTGATTATATTATATATCCTTCAAAATGTTATTTATTACTCTTTTATTCTTTATACGGATTCGAAAAATCTTTTTTCCAAATTAAGTTTTGAACAATATGCAAATAAATCAAAATCTTGAAATATTCGAAACTCTTCGTCGACCATATTAGAGAATAAAGGTTACAAATTATAGTGAAATTCCCTTGTAATGTCAGAGTCACGCGTTCTACAGAGGCGAGTTTGATACTTTCACATGTAAGTAAGTATTATATTGGAAATGATATTGAGACAAGTGACATTATTTTACTCCTTCATAATGTCAATCGTTTAGCTAATAATAGGCAACCTATTGCAATGTGTACTTGATGAACAGGTACGCTTTAATACGTGGGTTATGGGCCTGTTGCAAAGGAATTACCTGCCTGTGTTAACATGAATAACTAATAGTTTGCGTTATTGAGTAATAAAATGAAAAAGTTAAGCGCAATTGAAAGTATCGATAGTGCACCTACACTTACTCAGAGGATAGGGAATAACACTGTAGCCGTCCTCTCCTTTTAAAAAGCATCAATTTCCATATGAGAATGAACAAGAGACCATTTACGACTCTAATTGAAGTATTTATGGAAGTGAATAAATAAACACATATGGGACTCTCTCCTCCGAATCTTTATCTCCTGAGTGTCATGAATGAGAGAAGCAATAATGAATCAATTTAATGACACTCAATGAAAGGGATGGTGGCCAAGTAGAGGAATTCGGCAAGGACACGACAAATGATTATTCCTTGATATTTATATTTCAACTCCTAATGACTCACTCTATCTCCTCCTTACAGAAGAACAATCTCTTGGATTCAAATTCCATTTCAATCAATATAATTTGTTCAATTGTATGTTAGGATTTCTAATAGTAACCATTTGCATACACTTGCAATTAGTAAATAATTCTTATCTTTAATACATAACTAATTTCAAAAAGAAATTGTTCAGCTTAAAATGTTTGCTTATAAATATTGTGAGTTGGTTCTTTGTGAAATTATAAATCAAAAAAGCCGCTTTTGCCAATTAAGTTATCCATTTTTAATCAATAAAAATGAAGAATTTTATGTGAGTCTGCGTGTGCAAGTTTAATTCGCAAACTTCCATCATAAATGCCCAATTGAGAATTATGTAGTCTATCACAAACACCTAATTTCTATTTTGCACTTTCTCTAACAATTTTGCCTATAAAGTATCAACAAGTCATCGGTTTCATCATCCTTATACGTGCACAATGAGATCCCATACGTAACTTGAGATGGACGGGAAGGACATGGACTGCTCACGGAGATTGTAAATGAGAATTGAATAATTTACCTTACAATAAATGAAAGAAGCTTCTACATTACGTAGGAGAAAAAAGTTGATCCAATTCCTACTCCTAACTTCATTTTCATGATGACTGATGAGAAAAGAGAATGAGGAGAACATCATCAAGCACTTAGGCATATATGAAAGTTACTTCAACTCTTTCCATGACCATTACCACTCATCCTTAATGAAAACATGATCGGACTAAACTGAGGAGTAAGTACAACATAATAAAAATTGAGTCATTGTAAGAAGACAGTGCAAAGTGCACAAGGGTTTAAACATGGAGAGAGAGAGAGAGAGAGAGAGAAATCATAAATTCCTCTCGATTCCACATGGGTGGCGAACGGGTCTGATGAGAGAATTCATAAGGGTAAGAGAACGTGCTTAAGTATATTATTATTGTATGTACTGTATGAGTGATAGTTAACTATTTTCGGAAGAGGAACCTTGTCCCTACTTTCTCTGTTGGAGGCTCTCAATCCCATCAATCGATCCATATCTTCCCCAATAAAAGAGAGAACAGACGGCCTTGGACTCCAATCCAATACTTCACAACAATGTGCAAAAAATTACTGTAACAGTGAGTTCACATATTAGTCCGAGTCCAAGATTCTTAACATGTCAGTAAGTTAAAAGAGTGTCTAACTAGCCTTTCAATCCCATCTCTCAAAGAACAAAACATAAACAATGAGACATTCCATATAGAACACACATCAAAGAACCTCCCGTCACTCTTCGCCGCGTCGAATACAGAAAGGCACATGCCAAGCCTTCGGCAATCAGGCCAATAAATACGAAAAGTAATGTCTCCAATTGTTCAATACCCCTTGCACAATTCCGAACAAACTTCATTTACCTTCCCATGTACCAAGACTAAATAGTAAAGAAGAAATTAGCTTGTACAAATTGAATGACTAAACAACTCGATTCATTTCAATTCTAATGAACCCTCATAGATGCATTATGCATTTCCTTTAATAAAATACAAAATTAGTCATTTGCTCACGCCTTTTCAAATCAAATGTTGAAATTAAAAAAAGTAACAGAACCAGCGAATATAATCATAACACATCATTTACATTTTATGTGACATGGCGCTTAAGATAAGTCAGAGTAAGCTCGACAATGTGCAGTAGGTAAGAGTCCAATATGCTAATCCCCTCACCTCCATTCTCCAAGAGCAATGAAGACATTCGAAGGGTCATGGAGGAGTTGAGAGCCCTTGAGAGAATTCTCATAGAGATGCATCACAGAACTCCCAACTCCCCATTGTTTATCCATTTATCCTTCACATTTCTTCCTCGCCGAGATTAATAAGAGCGAGGAATGCAATTGTGTTCTCTACCGCTCCTATTCTCATAATGGAGAAGCGTCCTTTAGAGATTAAACCGCCGTCCTTAAACTCTAAACCGTCGACCTGGACTCGGCTACCAATAACCAAGTATAAAAATGACTCCCAAGCTCTCTGCGATCCTCATGAGAAATCTTGAGTTACTTCTTTAGCACCTGTGCTATCACATTACTCTCTAATATATTTCCGACTCTCTTCTCAACGGAGGAACAGAAGGATAAAAAAGGAAGGGTAAATACAACTCGAGTCGAAATCCACCTCAGATGGAAGTTCAGAGCAGCCGAGTGAAATTCCAACCAAGGGTTTCAAAGACTCTCACACACATACAGCTGAAATTCCTCTCTCATCCATTTCGCTTTATGTCCATTTCTCATAGAACACATTTAAAAGCTCGGCTCAATACCAATTGAATTCATCGCTCAGAATGATCCAAGAGAGAGAGAGAGAAATGTCGTAAAAAAAACCAAGAGAGTTGTACAGAATGGTTTTCAAGTGAACCAGAGTTAGACTCTTTCTTGTAGTAGGTCAAAGGATTCCTCGACCGAGTAAAGGTAATGTAGTAAAGTCGTAGATTTGAGCATTGGAGTGTGCGAGATGAAAAGAGCCGCGCGCGTCTGGCTTGCATCTCTCCTTATTATTATTAGCTAGGTATTTCTCTCAGATCCTCCTCATTGACTCCACTTGTGTCAAACGGAGAGCGGAATTTCAATGTTCCAATTCTCAATTTCCTTCATCCGTATTTTGATATGAAAAAGCCGTTCTGACTTCCATCTCATTGATTTTAAAGTTAAGAGGATGAAATGTAAATCCCCTTTGCCTTGAGATAAATCCACTTTTAAAAAAATCATTCGAGGCATTTTTGACATTATATTTACAGTGACGGTCAGCCGCTCTACTTCGCTCACAATAATAACAATAAATGAAATGAGCTCAAACTCTTAAAATTCTACACTCCTCCCATCTCTTCATCTTTCTAATAAAAATGCCCATCTTCCCATATCGCTCTCCATTGAGCCAACCTAACCAAACATCCCAATAAAATTTCCATATATACCCCATTATAAATTCTCCCTTCCCTTTCACCATCCACTAATAGGGACATACTTTGTTATTTAAATCGTTCTACATCCTTCATCCTCTCCAAACTTCATCTCAAATGAGATTCGTCATTTAAAAACTATATTACGAAGATGCTTATTAGCAAAAAGTACAAAAAAGGAGGCCTTATGATTTTCTTATCTTCCGACTCTCACACAAATCACAATTATTCAACCCAAAATCCCTCAAGTTCCCCATATGAATTCCTAATCTACGAGATCGACACAAGATTTCTAATTTTTTATCCCAAAAATAATTGATATTTTCATTATTCCAACGCCGAAACATAGTTGGACCATTTGGATTTGATGTTTTAATGATTCTTGCTTTCATTTTGCCTCTCATCGTAAATAAATGACTCTGCCGACGCCAGTCTGTACCGGCGTATTTAACCAAAGAAAGGGAAACATCTATTAATATTAAAATCAAGTATATTATAGCAAGTGCTATTCTATTATACACGAACAAAAAAAGTATTTACACTGTGTGAATTCTCACCTAGGTTCAGACTTTATATAAAATTAACAAAATCCCAATAAGAAACTCTTGTTTACAGCTCTTAACTTGACTCTTCCCTTTTGTATGAAACTCTGAATGTGAGTAAATCGAAAGAACCATTTAGAAGCTAGCTGTTTTCTCTTCATTCCCTTTTGAACTCTCTTTTAGTGCAACTTTTATGTACCACATACCTTTAGCGGATTAAACTTTATGTTTGTATACATAAATACAATTCCTGCATGACACCATCTAAATTCTAACGTTCCCATTAAAAGAGCCTATACTTGGACCTTGGTCGGCAAAAGTAAAACAAAATAGTGTTGATTTGCTTGAGCTTTGAACTTATATGATTCCCATCAATCTCATAGGAGTATATGGTCTACCTGGTAGTGGAGGGAAATGTGTCGAAATAAGGTCGGTCTCGCAGTCTGCATGGGAGGAGGGCGCAAGAGAACTCTGGACAGCCATGGATGGCTGAATTTTTAAGCCTTTGGGAACGGATGTAGCGTGAGGTTTTTCACTCCCTTCCTACGACCAACTCCGGTTCGGAGTTGTAACAATAATATTTATTAGGCTATGTCCATGCAGATGATGCCTGTGTAAAATATATTGTTCTCCAAGGGCAATGCATTTACTTTTCTTACCTTGATTCCAATCGGGTGAAACAAGTGGGAATAACAACTCCCTGGTGCAGGAAGTCGTCGTTCCCATGAAAGGAGAAAATGAATTTGAGAAGGGGCAGAAATTCTCTTATTCAAATAAAAACTTTACCTGCAACGAAGCCTCTTCAACGTAGGAGGGCCCTTCGTAATCCAAACCCTTTGGTAAAAATGCAATAAATCCCAAACGCCGTTCCTTGACGTACAATTCTGGCCATGAAATTTCTTTAGTTTCAAAAGCCCATTGTTCCTCATTTCATTCCTCAAATATTGTTGGTAAATTACAATTTTAATTAGTGTATTATGTTTTCAAAACTAATTTCCGAGATGAGTGCATTGATCTATGAAACGAAGTTGGGAATGTTCAATATTTATAAGTTACTACCTACTCGGCTTCTCAGAGATTGAACTAAAAAGAGGAAGTACATGCTTTGACTATTAGTTATAATAAGGTTAAAGGGGAAATTTCATTTAAAATCCATTATTTTCTATTTCACCGTAATTCCTTCCTTCAACTAGTCAACCTTTACGTCAATTAAAAGGGTAATAAACTAATAATGAATGGGAGAACTATAGATTGTAGTGCATATAAAAGGGAGAAGACTGAGGAAAGGAGTGAGTCGCTGCTAATTTGAGTGAATAATAAATTGGTTATACTTGTAAATGAATAGATTCTAAAGGTCGTTCCAAGCCCCAATGTTTCATTCCATTATTAAGGAAATGGCAAGCCATATATTACTCTTTAAGTAATTGAATGAACATGAACTTTGGAAATTCTTTAAAATTCGGCCACAAAACAAATACATACTTCTCTAGACCTTTGATCTGGTAAACTCGGGAAAACCAACTGACTTAAAAAATGTAAAAAGAAACTTGGAAAAGGCATTAAATAAATGTTTTCCTTTCTATTTATCCTTCAAATCGAATGGGTTAATAATGCAATTGAAATCGAATATTGTACAGAAGCCTCAAGCGTGCGAAAAGGATTCCCTCTCGACAATGCTCTAATGGAACGAAATGAGAATTGTGAATGCCCAAACTCCTCAAGACTCACAGATGATCTCATGAATCTCTTTTGTGTCCATCTGATGGATGGTCCATCCTAGTGGAAACAATGAGACAGATTCGTGGTTCCTCCAAGGGCCGACAAGGAGGCTTGAAGGGCAGCGGAGAATAATAAAGAATTCACCCATTAGATCCAATATTAACCAACCAAGAGGACATTAAAGAGATTAAAAAACGAGAACTCGCTCAATCTTCTCACACTCGCTCCTTCCTTCATGCCTAATCGGCCCTCTTGATGAGACTTCAAATACATAAATGAAGCATTTGAAGAGAACTATTCAAAGTAGGGCTTTAGTTCAGGATTATCCACGGATCGAACCAGAAGTATTTAGAAACAATGAGAGAAAATGGAGGAGCCAGAGAGTCGGTGAAGTCGAAATGACTATTAATCATCAACGGATATGATATGGCACGGTGAACAGAGAGATTCTCTCTCTCATCCTTCCCCGCCTTGCCCTACAGCGAAAAAAGGCATAAGCTCAAATCTCCAGGTCCTCATACTCCCCAATATATCCTCAACAGCCCAACCCGTGATTCCGGTATGAAGAACCTCTATAGCCATTTTCACGCTGCCAGGCCCAACGTACGCCACCGATTTGTGCACAAAAACTTTTACTTTCAACTTCCAGGTCTCCCTGCTGAAAGTGAAGTCTATCCCGAGGGACACACATCGTTAAAAAGATTTAAGGAGCCAAAGCCTCGTCATCACCAAATTTCAAACTCAGGGCGTAATTCCGCCAAGAGTAAATAAAAAAATGTATGTACAAAAATGTAATTCCTCTCTCTCCTCCCGGTCCATTATTGTCGGAAGTGTTGGTAGAAAAAAAAGTGTAGTGTGTGGATTCCTTCGTAATAGCAGCATCCACCTTCCATTATTCGTACTACCTAACTATTCCATCCCTTGATTCCATCCAACTCGCATTTTCCTCTTTATCCATAGGGGAGCAAAAAATTTCAAAATCCTTTCGCTTCTCCTCCGAGGTGTTGGTCAAAAGAAATCCACGGCTAAAGACTCCTAAAGTCTCCTATATAGGAATAGGAAACGACGATACACGAAATGAGCCATTATTATATTTTCGCATATAAAAAATTATAAGGATGATGATGATGATGATGATGAGACACTCTGTTCGTGTGTGATGGTCAGAGTCGACGAAGAGGATGGAGAAAGGCTCTCAGTTTCCCTAGCTCATCAGAGAAACATGCAATGCATGGTGATTCGTGTAGTAATTGCATCGCCGAGCCTTGACAGCTCCTCTTCATGTCGTGGAATGGGAAAGAGTCCCTTAATAAGACACACTCCATTATTCGACCAGAATGGAAGAAAGGGTTTATTTACATTTGCCGTTCTCTTGTCCGGTCCCAATTATTGTAATTCGAGTCTCTTCCTTCTCTTCCTTACTTTTACTTTTTCTCAGATTAATAATAATAAGGGAATCCCGTATGAACCCCGTCGGCTCTCCTCTTTTATTTCATTCCTCCTTATTTTTCACGTTGAAAGGAAATGCAGTCGAAATGACGCTCGTTTGGTAAAAAAAGATAATTCCTTCCTTAGAATTAACTCTCCTGTCTTCACGAGGTGTCTCACTGAAAATGGAGAGTCTCAAAGAGCAGTTGACGGTAAAAGCGAAGATTGCCTCGAACCTATAAGATTCCTTTATGAGAGAGGCGATGCCGTAGTTGGACTTAAGGGGATTCTTTCCATATATCGCCGGTGAAATATAATTACCCATTCACTCACATCTTCGATTATTACGACCAAGAAGGCAATGAACTTCCGAACCAGAGAATTCACCAACAAAACTCTCAAGGGTGAAATAAAAGAGAAGACACCTTCTATATACTCCACCATGCTTAATTTCTCGTCCCAAGGAGAAAAACATGTCAAGGATTCTCATATGTGAATTGCAGTTAAGTTAATATCAAAGGCTTCAACGACATAATGCTGCATACAACATACAAGTAAGTATAATACATTCAAGAACATAAATATTTGATACAACCAGACCCGTCATATCATCCCAACAACACATGAGAGGTCTAATGTATCCTAATACGCTCGAGAAATAATATAATACACCGATCATTAGATATTCTTCTCCTCACACCATGATCACAATGTAATAAATTCTGTTACCACATGTGACACTCTAGCTTTAACACGATGATTAAATGGAACGACGGAAGAAATTTCCAAGACACAACCCGCATGCTATTTCATCATCCCCCGGCCACTAAAAATGAAAAAAATTGAATTGTCCATTCGGAAGTGTTTGAGTCGCTAGTGGACAGGCGAGTCGGGAGGAGTACAAAGGACTTTTTGACAGTGACAAGGAGGAGAACAGTGGAATGCACCGACTCATCTCAAAGAGAAGGAAAAAATGAACGAGTAACTAAAGGTCTCAGGGCAAAGAGAGAGAGAAGAAAACAATCGTCATGCGGAGGAGGAGAGAAACGCATTAGCATTTTACGTATTTATAAATGCACAAATGATGAGAGGTTCACTCATGAGTCTTCCCGAGCTTCTCACCCTCCCGTCGTCCCGTCCTTCGGGACGGATGATGATGTGGGTGAGATAATCATAAGTGAGGAGGAAGGATGAACTATAAGAAACTTGACGCTCCACGCTATTACCCATATGTGGGGTTCATTATGCAAAATAACATGCTTATTTGTAGCTTACATCTACATAATCCACTATATGTGTAATGTACAATTCGACTACTCATTCATTTTCGAGAATTTCGCCGAAACGTTAAACCATCCTTCAACCACGTGCCATATTGATAGTGAGATATTGAATTTTTTCATTTACCATTTGGTATATTGGGAATGATTGATAATGATATTATTGATAAAGCTAAATTTTTTAATTCAAATACATGTGAATAGTAGCATTACTAGTGCTTTGATCTCTCAGTCTCCCAAATTAAATACTTTATATTTTCGTATATTGGATTCCTCTGATAAATTTTAAACCGACGATGAGCATCAGAAGAGTATCAAACAAATTGTATCGCTTTTACATCCTGCTTTAACCTAAACTCCAATTAAATTAACACTGAGCTATTAACATGATGTTGATTTCCACTTTCAAGAGTTTCAAGATATGTCATTTGCAAATTTAGAATCGCTGATGTAATTTGTATTTACAGCCCTAAAGAACTCCCTTTAGCCCGTATACTCTAACTAAGGAATAGGAAATAGCATGGGAAACAGTTAAAACAGTAAGTGCATGATACGAGCAAGTTGCATTCGACTACATGACATCTCCATGTGAAGGAAAAGTGCAAAGTGAAAATCCGTGAGGAGATTCAAATAGGAGTGATATCATAGACGATGACTCTCGAAAGGAAATAAGAACTTTAAGGATCATTGAGTTAAGAGGATTTAAATGCGAATTGAAGAGTCTTCAGAGTCTCGTGCACTCCTCTCCTAACCCACCAACATCTACTAGCGAAGTTCTCGAGAAAAAGGAATGAGGTTGAAGAGAATGAGACTTGGAGCTTCTACCTACGCTTGGACAATGTAGTGTAGTCGTGAAAGAAAGGAAGTCCTCCGTGATTGATTTGAATCAGAGGTGTATCATCTCAGCAGGTGAAACGAGGAAGGTAGGAAATGAATTCCGCCTAGGTTCCTTAAACTCACCATGAGGATTTTTAAAGCCGATTCTTTCTCCTATTGTTCCGGCGCTCCGGTTTTGAAGAGTCCATGGACCTACAATAGCTACACTTCGATGCTCTACTCTGGTACAGAGTGCTGAGATACATTAGAGTTATATCGTTTCCTCCGCCACGGCAGTGCCAATGCTAATTCGTGGTTTCTCCCTTTCAAATTCTACTTCCTACCCTTAACATACCTCAACCATACACTGCGGCAGAGAGAACAACAACTCAGTAATATTCCTATTAAAGTCCCTTTTATTCATAAATTCTTAATGGAAAAGAGTGAATTAAATATTTCAATGGGCTAAAGCTGATCCCAGCGGAATAAATATCTAATTAGTGTTTAATTTGATTCATCATTTCCTTTTAATAATTGCAATATCCCACAGCCAGGAAAGATGAAAAACTTCCTCCTCCCTTCATTATGTTATCGTTTATAAAATTATTATCAAATCTCTTACGTAATCCTCTAGTAAATCAAATCATGTCTTTGCTCTCTATTAAAAAATACTCATGTCATTCGATTAATAAACGAACAGTATATACATAGTACAATACACTACGAGATATGAAATCATATCTTTGTAATTTATATATAAATCCTCGAGTATGAATGGCACAAATACAAATGCAAATCAAATATTATGATAAAATAAATAATAATATGATTTCATTTATAAATAAAATCTATGAATTATGCAACTCCTACATAATGTATATTCAAAACTAATATCGTCAACTTCATACTAGTTTTATGAGCTAATGAAAAGGTAAATCTGAAAAGCGAATCAGTATATACTTGTAAAATCTTTGCTTCTTAATAATGACAGCAAGGAGGATATAAATTAAATTTTCTACATGAACCATATAAAGTCAAAGAAAAGAAATGTCGACAATCGCTTTTAACATTCATTCAAATTCATATTCTCCAATTAAACCTTACAATTCTAGGACCAATTTGAGAGTCAAGGATGAGAGATGAGGTAATAATAAATGAAGAGACGAGAAACTCATCCCAATCCATCACCCATTACACGAGTGAGATGAAACAGTGGGAGTTCTCATTGTGTCTCTCATGAGTCTCAAGCAAAGATGCTTATTTTCCCCGTTCCCCCTTTTATATCATAATAATGTATCAAGCCTGGAACAGTTAAGTTGAACCTCTCTTGACTAATGTAAACAAGCGAAGGAGTAATTTGACTAGTGTATCTCAGACTCCAACTACTACACATTAATTCTCTCTTCCCTTGTAATGAGGATGAGCGGTGGAGCTAAAGGGGATTTGTCCATATAAAGCCCACCCTAACATCTACATACATGTGTTCAGACACATCATAGCCCAGGCCAGACTGTTAGAATATTTGTAAGAGGAGCGACGGGTCCGGTTAATTGAGGAGCCAGAGTATTATTAGACGGATTTATTAAAAGGGCGAACGGTGCTGTTAAGAGAGGTGAATAATACCCACACGACACGGGGGAGGCTCAATTAAGAGGACAAGCTGTCCATCAAATAATAAATTCCATATACACAATGACAATATCTCTTCCTTCCATCTCGCAGGTGGAGGGAATGAGACTTCATTCCCCTCAACAACCGACACTAGGACCAAATATATGAATTTGAAAGTCATAGCCAACAAACCAAATGTGCGCTCTTGGGTTTTGATCATCATCTTCGTCTCGACAAGACATTTTAACACTGCATTTATATTCAAGTAACGAAGTCTTTAGACTAAACGGCTCAAGTAGAATTAATTATTGACATAAACAATAGTGTCTGGGGAAAATCAAAATGAAATATCTTAATTATTTGGTCAAAAAATCGAAATTCCAAGAATAGACTCCTAAGTGGAATATAATAAGCTGTTTTGTAAAATTAAGTAAAATGGATGTTTATGAAATTGCTTGCTCACAAAGTGTGATGCCATTGAAGGTTAATCGACAGAAGAATGAAAAGGTTTAAGAATGTATGAAAGGACGAGAGCCCCTCAATGGTCGCCCGTTCATGCATTACGTGGATGAAGTGAGAATGAACAATTGGAAAAGAGCCTATGGAAGTTGGTAATATTGTAATATTCATACCTATTATAAAAGCCTCGTTGAGAGTCAGAAGGGGAAAGAGCCAAAATATTTTTTTCTCTTTGACGATTATGCGGAAATGCAATTGTAATATATGACGACGATATGAGCATGATGAAATCTTTCATTTGTAGTAAGAAAGAGTTGTATAATAAGTAAAGGATCCCACTGACCTGCTGCATTCATAGAATCAAGGAGAGACTCCAAATCCTTCTTCAATGCATGCTCGTACGATTCTTCAAGACCGTAGTTGAGAGCATTGAAAACAATCACAGCCAATTCCGAAATGAGCTAATAAATAAAATTATTAATTAACTATGTATTATATAAGGAATATTGCAAATTATTATTTAGGTTAAAAATATTTCTTGAAAGACTAATAATAATATTCTAGAAAATCAAGCTGAGGAATCTGATAAGGATTTTATCTCTCTTTATATCACTTCCTATTACTATTAAAAAATCATTTGTAGATGTGTCTAGAAGTATATACAGGAAATACAGGATACAAAATTCCTCCGGCCCCACAACTCACTTACAATAAGCCATAAAGATCATTTTACGATCATTCAACATTTAAGAAATACTCTTGCTTTGTGAAAATACAAACTCGAAGCGTTAAGGTTCTCGTTCCTTCTCAATGACCACACAAAAATGAAAAATATTTTTGTCCTCTCTTGGTTGGATTAAATATTTCCTTAATATTTTAATTGTAATTAAATTGAATATTCTACGATAATTCTTTATTCAGAAAATACGATTTACCTTGCATTCGCACGATGATTTTTCCCGAGGCTCTGAAAATAAAAGAATTTTTTAAATAATATAAAAAACAATCAATATCATTTCAATAGATTGCATTCTGAATTAACAGAATTGAATTTCTAAATAAATAGGTAGGCGTTATCAATAATTTAATGATTTATAAGTAAAGTGTTTGAGTAGCTTTACAACTTTACAATTGTAATTAAAAGTCAATATGAACTATCTTAATTAATAAATAATGTATTTGATTAAAATACTACATGATTGAAAACAAGGCAATGATTTTAGACATTCAGACCGAGCATGTGAAGATTAGATATTGTTCAATCTTCCAACTTTTCCCATTTGTTGGTTTATTTTTATTTTTGGACTAAACAAGCAAAAGATACAACACGACATTCCAAATGATTCCACGAATGTCATTTATTTGATAAACATAAAAAATACACATATCGCCCTTTATGAATTTAAAATCCCTTTATTTACAACTATGCTAATTATGTTAATAATCATACACACCAATTGAAATTGACTAATTGTAAGTAAGTAAATGAGAATATTACCCTTGTGAGAATCCTCGAGGAAAGTGTCAGCGTGGACCGTTCCGTCTTTATGAAGCAAAAGATGCTGGGTCTCATTTGCCACAAGACAAAGATCTCTTTTAGATTGGTCACTTAAGATAAATTGTCCACATTTAGCAAGTTGATAGCAAATCGCCCATGCGTGTTCTTCCTTGATGGTGGCACACAGCGTCTCGTTAATCGACTTTAGGGAGAGACATCCTCGTGAGTCCAACTCGCACTTGGGGATTTTGTAAAGGACACTACCCACTTCGTTCCTTCCTTTATCCATGGCCATCCCGGTGGACTTCACGTGGGAAATGAGACACTAGTATCAAAATGAGTTTTGTAGATTAAGGAATGATAATGTAACACTTTTAATTACGCTTTGAATGGGAACTTTCTTCTTTCTTGGAACTGGGAATACTGGAACTTTTGAATGAACGATTCGAGGCCTGCGTGTTTATTGGGAAAATAAATAGTGTGACGCAGAGCCTTCCTGATGGTTCGGCTGCTCAGGCCGGAATGGGCCAACTGGCGGCCAGTTTGATTGTAATAGATTTGAATGCGGGGGTTGGGAGATTTATTCTAGTATGGGGGTTTGGCCCGAGATAGCAGAGATGGCTAGAAAATGTTTTCAAGACCAACTGCACAATTTCTCAATTTCGTATTTTGCCTCGGGGTTTTTGCCACATCATCATGCGCAGGGTGATGTGTATGAGTTTCTTTGCCTTAGCGGTTCCAACGTGGCAGCATATTTCCTCTGAGCTGGCAGGCCAATTCCAATGCTATACGCTGCTGTAGAATATTAGCTCAAGAACCGTAACTTCCCTTTCAAATAGACTTCATCGTCTTTCAGTCTATTCCTACTTTCACGTCTCGAAGGGAGAGAACCGATTGTTGAATCTTTTCGGGATCTGAAATCATGGTTGGTATTTTATTCTCATTTAGATTTAATTGAGTGAATTTATTTTGCATGAATAGTATTTTAGTTGTGTTTAAAGCCGTTGGATTTTTTTTATTTATTGATTTTTACTCTGGATTGTTTTTTAATTTTTTTATTAGTGGTGTGGTGTGATAATTATTGGGAGATGATTGAGATAAATGATTTTAAAATTGTTTTTATGATTGTAGCCGACACCAGCAAGTTCTACGAGTGTTGGAGCGGGAGGGAGATCACCCCGTGGTGGAGGCGGTACTGTCCGGCCAGCCGGTGGAAGCGGAAGCACTGTTCGCCAAAGAAAAACGACAACAACGACCGCGGCGAGGACGACTAGACCTTCAACATCAACCGGAAGCATGTGGCGATTTTATACTGATGACTCTCCTGGAATTAAAGTGTAAGATTCTATGAATTTTGTTCAATAATAATAATTAAGTAAATAAAGTTTTTATTTCATTATTTGGTAATTTTTTAAAGATTAATAATGTTGTTTTATCTTTCACAGCGGCCCTGTCCCAGTCCTTGTGATGTCTCTTCTCTTCATTGCCTCCGTTTTCATGCTTCACATCTGGGGAAAGTACACAAGATCATAAACGCTGACAAAATTTTCTACGATCACCTTCAGATTATTTTCCATATTCCAAGAACAAATTCCATTCAAGTTTTTCCAACAACTTTGAATAAATGGTGCAAATGGCCTCCCCTAAGTATTCTATTTTATTTCATTTTTCATATTTATAGAATAAGTTCATAAAATGAATATTTGTTTAATCTTTTTAGATTATTTTAAAATAAATAATTGAAAACTATAAACCCAAATAATTCTTATCAAATAATTTTTTTTAACTATCAACTTTAAAGAATATTATGAAGAGAACGTGAAGAATCATTAGCCTACCTACTCTTGAAATTCATATGAATTTCAATAATTTCACATTTCTTGAACGTTGATTTATTTAACTCAAGAACATCAGAAATAACAGTTAAATAAAAATCAAAATATTTAGAAATATTATACAATAATATTTCTATTGATTTATTATTTAGTATTCTCTGTTATTATTTAAATTAATCATTTGTTGACTTATTTTATTCATTTAAAAAATATAAACAATCTTAATATAAATGCTTGATAAGTGTCTTAAAATAAAATATAGTTATTGTGAGTTGTGAAGGACACGAAGATATTATGTTAATTTTAAAGCTTTAAAATTAACATTGTTTTCATCTTTTCATTATCATTAGAGAAGTTTTAGAGACGTTTTCAGATTCAAAACCAAAGATATCTCATCTCACATTGAGCGAGGTAAACTGAGACAACCTGAAAAACGACTACTTCTGAATTTCTCATTTCACCCGTATTTTAGGAACTCACTCTCACTCACATCATCCATTTGGATTCTTACCTTTTCTTACTTAAATTATCATGTAGTGTTTCCAAAAATATATGATATTATTTATTTTGAAAGATAATAAGTAATAAGATATTTCCAATATTTTATATATTTATTTTAGTATTTTTAAAGTATGCATAATATACGAGTATTGGTTCATCAATTATCATTTCAGCATTGTAAATTGCAATTTGTAAATTAATTAAAATTAAACTTAGAGAAAAACGAAAGTGAAATTGATAGTTCGATGATTATATATCCATTTTGCACAATAAAGTTCAATAATTAAAGTCTTCTTTAGAAATAGAATAAACGTACTAAATTGCACAATATGCATTTAGCTATACTTGTATGTAATTGCATTAGTCATTGCATTTACTGTATAATTTATAAGATATTTTTATTAGGATGATCTACAATATAAAAGCTCCAAGAATGAATAGTGCGAATGTTGAAAGTTGAAATCCTCTATGGGAGAAAGTTAGGGTGAAATTGATTAATGGGGCAGGAGTGTCGAGGAGAAAGTTCCACCCTGCATTCTGCACATTCTGCATCTTCTCTTACTCCTCCATTATTGGAAATCCATAATCTTGCCCAGGGAGCAGCTCCGCAGAAACGCAGAATGTTGCACACGGATACAATGGCGGAAGAAAACCTCTCACTGCCTCCCACTTTCTCCCGGGATCCCTTCTTTCTTCGTAGTAACTTTAACTAAGTCGCAAAAGACTCCCACAACAGTCCTATTTTTTCTTTTTATCAATTAGTACAAAGGCTTTCATATCCTCAAGCTTTCCCTGTTCAAGTCTTTATTCAATATTCTTTTAAAAGAAACTGCGTAATATATGAGATCTCTCCACCTAACCAAACATTCAACAGGATGTTTCCATTTGGATTTCGCAAAATAAAATATAAATTTATGCGGAGATAGTAATCTGAATGCATAATATAGTAAAAAAAACCTAACTTAATGTTAAACTAGAGAGACTTCTATTTCTATTTCGTTTTTATTGATCTTGTAATGAAAGCTAGAAGCATTGAAAAGAGTGAAAGTTTATTTACTTTCCTTTTCATTTCAAAAAGGGTCAATAATGTTGATGCAACTCTCATGCAAGCGACGATCTAATTTTTAGCTATGAAACATGTTCTGTGTGCATACTTTTTTGTATTTATAAAGTATATACATCAAAGCACAACTGTACAACATAAATAAATTTAACATACATAGTTACACTTCGATAATGAGATTATCAAAGTTTACAAAATCATTTTCCTTTATAATATCATCATTTATAATATCTTTTAAAAAGTATTTATGTATAATGAGATGAGAAAACTTGTAAAAAGCAAAACATACTTTTGTCAGAAGATAAAAAAAATTTCCAATGGAAAAATCATGAATTCTCCGAATATGATAGCATGTCGAATTGATGAGTTCTTAAAAGTCCTTCAATTTCTCTCTAACCTATGTGATGGGATTAGGAGTTAATATTTACGGTCGAAACGATACAGCTCTCTTAGTCCTGAATAAAAAATACTTCTATGAGTTTTTCATTATATTAAACATTGCATCCATGTTATTAAGAGAATGTTACGATTACCACTTTATGATTTTACGACTTATAACCCAAAAGCTCCTTAGGTTAGTATACTGGCGAATTAGTATTTACGTGATAGTACTTTTATGTATCCTTTCTGAGAGGGCCCACTAAAGGCAATTGTACAGTTGGATCGCATTCTCGCATTCGTAAATTCACACAGGGACTGGAAACTTCAACTTCCCTTCGTGTATTTAGTGGACATTTAGTTTAAAAGCCGGGGCCTAGCTATAATAATGCATTCCACGTATTTTAATTGCCATATCCTCCTAGTGCAATTCCTAAGCTATTCGCATCCTTTTCCATTTCTCGTATCAGTACATAGCATAGTTCTTAGAGTATGATATCTCAAAATGTGTGTATACACTGAGGTAGTGCGTGAGCTCCACGCGTTCTCCCTCGATGCCAATGACCCCACATTGATCGGCCACCTCGGGCGGCGAGCAGAAGATGGAGAGAACACCGCCGTGTTGCAACGAGGAGAATACGCAGCAGCAGCAGCAGCAGCAGCAGCATTCATAATAATACATTTACTCCTAACATCCTTTTGGCCATCCCACGAGGAACATTGTGTGTGAATCTGCAGTCTGCTGCATCGGGGAAATTTGGCGAGGGGAGGGCGAACCACCTACGAGAGAGAGAACAGTTAGCCTTCGTCGGACCAACTCGCCTCTTCTTTTTACTACGTCGTAACCTCCAACTCAAATGAATGGAACAATTGAGAATGCACCTTCCGTCGAACATGAAATTATTATTCCAATGAATAATTTCTTAACGATCATTTTAGACTCATCTAATCTACTCGCGAACGGTCACACCAACGTATTATGTCTTAATTGTAATTATACAACCAATATCTAATGGCTTATAGCTCAATCAATAATATTATACACAGGAGACTCAAGACTTGGATAAAGTTCTCAAATGCTCGATTGGACTCCAAAGGCGTTTGTTTTGATGACTTTGAAATTGCCGTGAATGACATACGAAATAAGTTATACTATTTGATAACACGCCTAATTAATTAATTTGTTTTCTTTCAAAATAAAATGCACTGTGTTCTATCAATGGAACATTCTATATTTCTTATTACCTTACTTATACCTTCTGGAGATACTTTGAATGCGAATGTATTCATTTAAAGCTCTACTGCATTTATTTAAGTTTCTATTATTGCTTCATACAGATTTGGAGTTTTTGCATCCTTCGACGCAGAAGTAGTCATACTTTGAGATCTTGGACTTTATTGCGTTCCAACCACTTATTCTGTTGTGGAGTAGGGTACTTACTCGCCATAATATCACCATGCATAATACATGAATGACTACGCATGAAATATTTATATTGGAGCGGAATTGTTTGACAGTTTGCATGTTAAATATGCATTTTACAACAACACGATTTCGTCAGATTCGACTATTTATACTAAAAACTTGAGTGTACAGTTGATGTACAGAACAGAATTTTGTGCAAGGATGAACTGACGAGTGAACAGACAATGGGAGTTTTAGTTGACTCTACCCATTATTATTATTCCCATGTACATTATGCTGGAACTGGAAAAGAATTTGATGTTGTCCTCTTTATGCTCACAGTTCGTTCAAGAATATGCAATGTTTTAGTATATAGGGACTATTGTGCTCGGCTTAGACGTAACTATAGCAGGTTGTAATAATGCAAATATAATATGAGCTAATGCCTATCTACGGAAGGGTTAGGGTAATGAAACGAGTTGTAAGCGGATGCAGTGGATGTACGCAGAAGAGCTTAACAAAGGTGTGTATAATTTCGTTTCTTTTCAGAATGGAATCTCCTCGGAGGGGGCGAACTTGGTATGTGCGGATCTCATCATCATCGAACGGAGTGAAGAGAGAAGAATGAGAAGATTCACCGTGGAGGAAACGAATGAAGAATTCATTTGGTTGAACCAGAGTGCAAGTTGAAGGTACATACAGGTGTGCAGCGAACTCGAAACTATTTATTTCCCTTCTCTACACTCTCTTCAACCCCCTCCTCCATGCATTTAGTCTTCCTTCTTTCCCACCTTTCGACACACGCAGCGTAATTGAAACGATGTATAATTTTGAACTTTGCTTCGTGAATAATGTCGTGTTCAGGCCATATATTTTATCTTCTTTTAAAGCAAGCTGTTTGGTAAGTTAGAGTATAATGCCTAATTTTCAGTTTTACAAAGATGCAATTTTTAATTGACAGTGCATTTGTCTTGTACAAGTGTAGTAAACATTGATTTTTATTCTTATGAAAGGTCTTTTTATCAAATGCATTTTGCGCCTTGAGAGGAAAGAAACAGCGAATTGTGAAATTCACTTGAAATTTTTTCATTTTGGCATATTTATTTGCTTGATGACATACATAAAATATATAACATCCATATAAAACATGTTTTTAATGTTTGCGTCAATTGATTGAATTGTTCAATTGGTGTTAAGGTTTACATCAAAAGCATATATTATAGTTTATAATATAAATGCAATTTAATAAGTATTTGTGCATTTTGGTGAATAAATGAAGACAATGACACTTTCGGCTTTGCATGAGGAATATGAACGAACGATTAGAAGAATGTTTTGAATTGAGTTTGAGGTGAATTAAAAATCGTGATTTCAATTAGAATTTGGCCAATTGCATAGTTAATTGCTTATTTAAGAATGAAGATTCGCCACTGCAACCAAGGTGGAGTCGCAAGTAGAAATAACCAGTTACATTCTTAATCATCACAATTCCACATAAATTCAATTATCAACAACGCATTGGAGTTTAGAATTTTTATTTATACAGGAACGCGTTACTTGTTACGTTCTTGAATTACATAAATGCAATTTTAAGAATTTTATATCGAAATCCATTGATGATTTATTGAAGGTGTTCAAAACTCTAAAAAAATAGATTTTTAAGTTTATTAAAAAATGTTATCCTGATAATAACTTATTAAAATGCATAAAGTTTATGCAGATAGGATAATGCATGCTAATGAGGCAATTAAAAATATTAGATAATGAAATAATGATAAACAAGTTTTTTTTGCAGAGAAATGCAGATTTTGAATTCTTGTTTCAAGTTGAGTTAAGAGGTTTTGAATCAATTGACAATTTTTTTTGTAAAATTGGCAAAGTCAAGATTATTTTTTAACTTGAGGCATTTAAGTGCGAACGAGTTTGCAAGTCTTGAGCGTTTCGTGAACTTTAATTCTTTAATGAAAAACAACGCGGATTAAAAATGAGGAAGTGGTGAGAAAAGAAGACGTATAAAAATAAATTGGAATTCAGACAAGAGACTCATCGAGAGATTCCTCCTTGGAGGAATTGGGTGAACAGCCCACATACTCAACTATATATTATAAAAAAATATGGTATAGGTAAGCATATAGAAGGATTAGTAAGTCTGAATAATATCCTATACATAACTTGAAGCATCTTTAAACTGCTTTTCTTCCTAACCTTAATTGAAAAGAACACAGACTGAAATTAATGCAAGGATTTTCTTAAGCTATGGTTTGCATTTAGCATAAATTCACGAGATAATCATGTTATTCTATATGGTATTATAAGTAAACGCTTATTAACTCGATTCAAAATGTTTGCAGATTAGCATTTATTTTATTTTGTGTGGTTATTTCAAGATGAAGTTGAGTGAATGAATGAATGCATCATTGCAATTAGAGCAAAGGTATAAAGATAGCTCAAGGCATAATGTTTAATGCATGATAGGACGAAGCTTATGCTAGATTGTATTTAACTTCAGCGACAATTTATTCATTTTTGAGTTAATTAAAAGATTCATCCAAGGTATTTATGTTACGTGTTTTAAAATTCTTGTCTTGCTATTAACATTATCTATTTTAAGATTCTATCAACTGGAATATTCCAATATTTATATATTTTATTATATATATATCAAAAAGAAAGTTCTGAAAGAATACAGAACTCCTAAAACAAAGTGATACAACTTTGAAGTGACCGCTGATGAAAATTAAAAAATACTATACTTGTTTAATGAATTAATGAATATTAAACAGACTGCCTGATTGTTTTAAACACCTGTATATAAAATATTAATTAATAACCTTTGGAATCATGTGTCAAGCATAAAAAATAAATCTTCAATCTTGAAAGAAATTTCACATATTTCCTGTAGAATGAAGATCCATGTACTGCAGACATAATTCAAAGTGAAAATTTCACCTTCTATTCTTAGATGTTCATGAGATGTATCTGTGAATGTAAAAACAGAGAAGTACTTGCTGTTTTTACTCTTATAATATAAAGTGGTGAAATTTGATTTGACAGCTTGGTAGTGTACACACATACAAAAGAGAAGAAGGAACTATTATAAATATCATCAAATGGATTATGGATAAATTAAAGCCCCGTGGTTTCATGTTGAGAATGAATTGTGTAGCAAGTTGAAGCCACCTGGGACGTGACTATAGGCCAATGTAGTCATATAGTGCAAGCTGTGTGTGTGTGTGTGTGTGAGATATTAAGAGAAAATTGGCGAACCGCCTCGCTTCTCTCCTGCAACTCGCATTCCAAGGAAGTAAAAACAGGGATTCATGCAACGATTATGCAGAAATGCATGGGATGCTCACATTTCTCTTTTCTTCTTCCAAATCTTCTTTATTGTCTCGTCATCAAATTGAGATTTTTTTCATTGCATAAATGGAAAATGTGACTGCCTTGTAGAAAAGCGTTACACTTATTCACGCATATATTATTATTTACATAAATTGTCCGCACATTTGTGCTAATTTGTAAATTAAATACTTCCATACTAACCCTGGCTCATACATAATGATCAACATCGTAAATAAATAAGCGTACAATATTTTATTCACCAGTCTCGTAGTTTAAATCACTCACACATCAGAAAGAATAAATTAAGAAGTAAATTGGATGAACTTTTCTAGCCACTATAATATCTTTTACACTTTAATATCAGCCATTACTTATACCTACATGTAGTTTGAGCATTTTAAGTTTATTGTACATTCAAGTTATAATCATGCCTTATGATCAACAATACGGAAAGATGTATAAAGATCTCTCTGTATTGCAAAAGTGAACTATGCAGAAATGATAAAAACAGATTATTTGTATTGAAGCCTATATTATAACATTATAATAGTTCGTTTTTGTTATATTACAACTAACTCGAGGTTGATTATGGAGGCCATGAAAGGATTTTAATTCAAACCATCTTATTTATTCCTCCTGGCAGTTGAATTGTGTGTATGCGATGTTATGTGTTTGCGGTGGAGAATTTCGCGATCGTTTAACTTTTCGTTTTTACACGTTGTATGAATTACATACTTTGTATCTCTTCTTCCTCCTCTATTTTTACTCACAATGAACTACATTCCCTCCACACGCATCCATGCACCCACGGCCACACCACATTCTCGCCCTATTTTCTTTACTTCAAAGGAGTAGACTTCCAAGAAATTAACATTTCTTGACTCGACAACCAGCAGACGAGCCATATTACCTCTGCTGTTTCTACATTAGCACATACATGCATGCAAACATTTTCATTCGTCTCGGCCAATTCCTGTCTGGTGATTTCATATGGCAAGAAGAAGTTCGTACGTGTTTGGTTACAGGAAGAACCCAAAACTCACAATGGTTCATTTATTCAACTTTCAACTATTTAATCTACTTATTAAGAGAGGTTACAACTGGAACTCAAGGAACTTATTTTATAATATATCATGTTCAATTTGCATTAAAAAGGATTACTAGAGTATTAATAAATACTTACTTTTGCTAATAAGTACTTCTAAATAAATTACTAATTATTTATGTAATTTAAATAAATTGAATTGACTAAGGCTAGAAGAGCGAAACTTTTTTTTGTTGATTTTGAAGACATTTAATTTTTAAATTTTTGTGTATTCTTTATTAATTAATGTAAAAATTCATTTTTATTCGCCTTGAAGTAACTTCTTTTATTAAAGATCAGATCAACAAAATAATTTTGTTTAATAGTGCAAATAGCTTGCATTAAAGAACTCTTCATTAAAGAAATGTCCCCTATTTGCACTTTTGTACTTGAATGAGGCGACGCTTACGAATATAAGATTATAAACTAGCAAAGCATTGAATAGCCGAATTGACAAACTGTAAATTGCGATAAAGTGTGGAAACTTAATTATTTTAAATGTTGTGTGAGGGAAGATTCTTTGATAATAAAATTAGGTTTTCTTATCTAAATTAACAAATCTCAAACCGACGCGAAAATAATTTGGATTTATAGAAAATTTATTAAGTTTTTATCAGCGCTTTGAATAGCCGATCGTTCTTTATTTTAACACTAAGAGTAAAAAATCATACTATTTATTAAATTGTACAATCGCACAATGAAATTCTATGAAGAATATATTAAATTGCAATATGTGCAATTGATTTAAATAATTTTAAATTGGATGGGTCGAGGTAAGAGATTGAGCCACGCTGAGCGTGGACAAATTGGCCGACTCTCAAACGCTGAACGCAAAGCTGTTAGGCAAATTATTAGGCAAATTACAGCCGAAATGAGAAGATCCTCAAAGGCCATCAAAAATTATTTTGACGTAATCTTGGCCGGCGTGTTCTCCTGATGCAAAACCCAATCAAGAATGTCTGGGCCTGGCTTACCAACAAACTACGCGAATGGCAAAGTTTACTCCGATATTACGCAGCTTCGAATTGCTCTGGGACGAGCGTGGGAAGAAATTCCTTTGACGCTTTTTCAAACGCTAGCGGAACCGATGACTAACCTAATTTTTTAAATAATAAACAATAACTGAGCTGCGACTGACTATTAAACAGTGAATATTGATATTTTGTAGCAAATAATTAACTCAAATTTCTCTAAATTCGGTTATTCTTAACGTTGATTAAAGATGAAAGCAAAATGCTTTAATGATTGATTATCTTTAATGAACATTTACTTCTTTACTTTTCATCTCATTTTTTGATTAACTAATTAACTTAACTAATTGTAAACATGAGATTTTTATGCATTAAAACATGTTATGCAATTATCATTAATTACGCTTTTATTCTCTCAATATGCAAGTTTTCACAATTTGCGCAGTTGTCCATCCGAGTTCAACTTGAAATACGCAAATCGGAGACAGAACATCTGTATTCTCTTGATAAACTAATCGTCATTTTTAATGTCATAATCCATACGTATAGAAATAAATAAAAAATTAAACCCTTGAGCACATAATTTATGCAGCTACATATATTTGAAAGACCATATTTAGTATTTATTATGCACAATTAGAAATACATGCATAAGTATTAATAAATATTACTCATACGATTTCGCAATTTTAAAATAAAGTCACCTTTAAAGTAAAGCACTTATGAGTGAATATCTCAAGTAAGCATTTTTACGATTATCGATTAGATGTAAATGCAAATAAGAGCAATGATACAAACATTTGCGAAGGCATATAATTGGCATTCTAAATGAAAGATATAAAACAAATTATAATCATATTTTAATATATAATTAAGTGATCATTCAGCGTCAAATAGCTTTTAAGTTGTTTCCACCTTGTTTGTTAAATGCATATTTACATGTGTTTGTGGCCAAGCATGCTCACTTTGTCCATACAATTTCTTTCCTCGTAAATAATCTAAAATTGTTTTTATTGCAAGCAATTAATTAACTTAATCTCCACCAGCTTCTTTTTATGTAATGTCTATTTACAGCAAGTACTTGTACTTACTTTTATATGTATAACAAAAATTATGAATTATAATTACAAAAATGGTTTAATATGTAAACTTTTTATCAGTAGTTGGAAGGGTTAATTTTTCAAATTAGTCCTCCAATCTAAAAGATTTTCATACGAGCATATTTTCATTATATTTTTTGTACATCATAATTTCATTTCAAGAGAAAACATCAAAGAAATATTTCTGGGGGCGAATACAATGTAGACATTTTTAATTATTTTATTACATATGTGAGCACATGATAAGGTAATTGAACAAAAGCCAAACTAGACGTGTCAACGTGTAACTTGTAATGTATGAGAGATCGCTATCTGATTTACAAAGTATTTAAGATATACGGCCATTTTGCATTACGATAATGTGCTTTGCATATTGTTTACTAACCTGTAAAAATTCCAAAAGAAAGGTCTGAGCAGAAAATCATTTGAAAGTCCATAGACGAGAAGGCGATGGGAATGTGCGCGCAGACATGCATTCATACTCATATTTGTAATCATATTCACCAGACGCTGCTGGCCTACAAGACAAGACGATGTATGTAATTGGAGTAGAATGATGAATATAAGAAGAGAGAGAAGGGAGAATAATAGGAAAGGGGTTTCAATAAACTCTGTTTGTTTGTAGCAAGTGCAATGGAGGAAATTTACGTCCAAAGAATCCTTGAATGAATCTCCTCGGCATTGAGAGCATAAAGGTGAATCTCTTGAACAACCAACTCGTTTCCCACAAGAATTCGTCCAGGAGAACAGAGTTAATTAATATGTATGTATAAAGTATAAACTCTTGTTTGTGAATTGACTTGTAAGGACGAAGGGAGTCAAAGATTGGCCAGGGCGAATACAACAACAACGTTTGAGATCATCAATTTTTCAGTGATTCTTTTATACTGCATGAAACATTCAGGCTCATAGACGCCATATACTTGTGCCAATATAGTCATATAAAGAAATGCATGATTAATTGTAAAAACATTAAACTACATAGAAGACTTTCATCATTCATAAATGTACACGATTGGTTTATAATTTCATTCTTATTTAGTATTCGTGGCTCCATTTTGAATTCATCAGGGTAGAGAGAAGCTGAGTTATGGTTGGCCCATTCGAGGCCTTAACTGGTCATAATAATTTTAATACATTTTTAAATGTTGCTAATTTAACAAAAAATAGTTGTTTTTTTTACTTCATCCACGATTGTGTCGATTGTGCGAATATGTCTAACAAGTCAATATTTAACCTTATGGACGCACTGTATTAACTATGAATTCGAATTTTTAAGTTGTATCAAATGTGTTTAGCTGAACAAGTGAAAATTATCATAAAATATGTGCGTTGATTGAAAAATAATATTTTGGGTTTCGTTGAAGGATGAGGTAGAATTGGAGTTCTTTTGGCTCCTTGTTTCAATTTAACCTCGAGAAATGTTCTCTTGAATTAAATGCATCATCGTCTTCCTCTTTCAGCCTTCAATGACCCATTTTAGTTTCTGCCGGCCCTCAATGGGACACGTTGCATCTCCGCCATTTCTCTTTCTCTCTCCTCTCTCTTGCGTAGCCACCCAAGACATTCAACACACACCGAGGAGGAACTGTACGCAGCAGAAATCTTTCCCACATTTTGTGTCAATGTTTCATTTCAGGGGCCAATTTCATTTCCTCTTCTCAACCGCTCTAGTCACTCTTGTTTAGATCATAAACTCTTCTCAATGGTCGTAATTTCATGGTTATAGAGGCCTTTACGCGCATACTTCCCAAATATATTTCCTATTTAGCAGGAGGCTTAAAAAAAGTAATGTCATTTATGTATGGGTTTGCGTAGAATGGGTAACTATAAATAAAATTCTTCGCCTACGTAAAAATCGATGGGATGTACGAGCGTTGGAGGAGTTTTGGTGGTTCGCTCCAAGCTGCATTCCCCAAACCAGGTCACTCTCATTCACCAGTATGCGTAGACGACCTACAACTCCGTTCGGAACATAAGGAAACTTTTAACTCTTACACGAGTTGACTCTCAAATCATCCGTTCGGCTCATTATTCCGATTCAATTTTCGATTTCAGAGAAATCCAACAAAGGCCATGAGAACACTTCAAAGTTCAATGGAAGAATTGCAATATGCTTTATTCATTATTTAATAGGAAGGATTCTATAAAGCATGCTCAAAGAGATTTCTTAATGAACTTTGTACTAGAGAGGAAAATCCATTTTTATTGATTCGAGTATTCAACGCTTAATTAAATGTACAAAGATATTTTATAAATACATTGATAGAGATTACAATATGGATGACCTATAAATTAAAAGCAGCATTCGCTTAATGACAATTTCTCCCCTTAGAGCAACTTGAGCATATTGCCAGTATTGCGTACATTGTGCAGGGAAAGAAAGATGCGTGCGATTCATTGGGCTCTTATTATAATACACGGAGCACATTTACTATGAAAGAAAGTGAAGAAGTCTTTTGACTTGTCTATAAATTAGATTAAAACAAGATAGATTAAGTATTTGGATGATGTATGAATTAAATTTGTTGTTTTTTCACTTCAATCTAATCTCAATATGTTGCAGCTTCATTCATTTTTAGGCTATTACATGTTTTGAATGAATGTAAGCATAAAATTTAAAACCTCATGGAACTCCAGAGAAGAGACTCTACGAAGATTAAAAAGGAACATTATATAAGAATTGATCCATTTTTAATCATTTTACTTCTCACGCAATATTATTATATTTAATTTAATTTGTTATGTGTTATTTATTAGATGAATGAGTTGCAATTTGAATTTGCAAATGTGCGAGTGTACATACTTACTCATGTATATTTTTCCTGGTTAAGAATAAGTTTTTAATGAGTTTAGACCACATGTATAAACGTAATTAATAATAGATGGTAATTTTAGAGCATTCATAGAAGCTGACTGGTTGAGTTTGCACATATTGATTTATTCCTCACATTTTATTTCCATCAGGCAAACCACAATAGGATGTGTGAAAGAACAACAAAAAATTAGCCTGTTTTCAGTTCTATAATTAATCAAGTATGAAATCATATACTTATCGAATAAAAAATAATTACAATTAGTGTATTAAAACCTACAATATAATGACTTCGCTTGATGAAAAGTATCAAAATGACATAATTTAGAAATACGTAATTAATTTGGAAATTTTGAACATTAATTTAAGGAATATAGAAGGAATTTTTTTGAAAACATCTGAAACATGTTTAATTACTCACCTCAGGGGCCTCGTAAACAATATAAATGGTTTTTAAGGAGTTTGCTAGTTAATAAACGATTTTTGCAAAAATTATATATTAAATTATTTAAACTCTTATAATTCCGCTCAAAATTCCAGACGCTCACTTACGAAAAGGACATGAATGATAGGTACTTTAATGTATGCTATTAAACTAACTAATCATAATATATTCTTACCTAAAACTACGAAGCACTGTGCTTGTAAAGTTTTACAATTTAAGTGTAATAAACTATGCTCAGTTCGAAACGGAATGAATGAAAGTTTCATTATATTTATTAACAAGTACGACAAGTGCTACAGGGTGATAACAGTAAGAGTGAACGGCAGGATGGTCTTTCATTTATGGCATATAACATAATTTATCGAGTTAATATTTAGGTGGAACATTGTTCATATATTTATTAATTTATTATCATTTAAAGATTGCAATTTTAAAGGTCATAATTAGTTCGAAGTTTGAAAATTAGTTCCAAAGTTGAAGGCATGGTTGTAGACTTTTCCAAAGCTTTTCAAACGTGAGATTGTGAAGGACTCTCAACCTTTCGCGCAAAAACTGTCCACGGATGAAGAGAAGTCAAGACAAGCTTCGTAGGATTCGCCTTTGTTTTTTCTTCAAAAATGTCCCAAAGTTTGTTAATTTGCCAAATTAAAAAGTTGAGATTTGTAAAGAGGATAAAACAAAAAATTGATCGGCTTCTTCCTCGTCATGTTGATGCTCGCAAGCGTAAGGCAAAAACGTTTTATGAGAAGCGATTATGATGGAATAAGGGTGAATAAGCTGTCACCATTGATCCAACTTTGGATTCAAAATTGTAACGAAAAACATCACCTTTGCTATAATGAAATGGGAGACAAAGTTCTTAAATCTCTTGGGGGACTGAAATTTTTGACGAATAAATGGAGCAAAGTCGACCTGGTCAGGACAAGACGCATCTAATGAAGAGGAGCCTTAAAGTTGTGGATATGAAGGGAGGATATATTGAAAATATTTGACAGATCCATTCACGTCGTATTGCAATAAAAAAGTAACTTTTTTTAACCTCTTCCATACTGTTAATTTTTTCCCATAGTAAATTCCGTATTAATGCGGAGTGAAAATTGAAACATATTTTCAGTACGGATGAAGTTAAAGGGTGTTCACTCTTACTGTAATCACTCTCTGTATAATAATATGTGCTCAAACATAACGCACTAGTAAATGTATGTAATGTAAGTGTAAAACGCGATAATATTACAAACATCCTAATTCTGAATGCAAAATTGTAAGAAGAGTTAAATGGTAGGTGTTGAGTTTATTGTTCATTTTCATACTTGTATAGCATTTAATAGTCAATAGAAATCCCTACATTAGACTCCCATTAGACTATGAAGTAAGAGTATAAAAATATTTTAAAGTAGAGAATATAATAAAATAACGAGGGTTTGAATGGTCGCTGTTGTAAACTTCTAAAAGCGTGTGTGTGTGTGTGTGTGTGTGTGTCTGGAGAGTTTCGACTGTGTGTGGGCCATCTCACTTCATTGAGAAATACATAAAGTTCGGGAGAGGAAATGAGGACAAGTGCATTTGGGGGTTTTAGGAATGAGAGATGGGCCCAGGCGACAACGTCGCCAAATGGCCTCACCATCATCTTCCCACACATGCCTCTCCAAAATTTTATCTTTTGACTCATTTTGTCTTCTTACTCTCATTAGAGCAATGTTATGAATTTATAATTTCGGAGATGCTTTCATACAAATTTTTCACCGAGGAGGCATGCATTCTTTGACGTTCTCTCCCCCTTTGGAAAATGAGATACTTAAATTAAAAAATGCGATTAGAACAAATTGAAAATTCCAATCTTGTAATTTGAATTAGGAAGTAGTACAATTTTTCATCCTGGCTTTTTTTGAATGATGATATAAGGAAAGGATGAACCGAACTGAATGTGAATGAAGTTAAAAGGAAAAGAGTGTAGTAACTGCGCAGATTAACTCAAAGGTTTCTCTCATCTCTCTCTCTCTCTTATAAAGAAGAAGGTAGAGAATCATTTCATCAATGATCATTATCTTCTTCCATATCATAAACACAAGTAAGTACGTCATAATATTATGGAGTCATCCAAAACTCACCTCACTCCCATTTCACATCAATTCCAATCTCAAGCTTTTGAACTTCAAACAGGGAGTTAAACTTCTAATTCAAATATTCGCCAAAAATAAAAGATATGAAATCACTAAAACTATATACTACTTTACTATCCTTGCACAAAATGAACAAAGCGATGCTCAAGCAGATTAAGCTCATTTTTGTTAATTGATGCCATTTTGAAAAAATTGACGTGGGAAATGTAAATCTTATGGAACGAGTCATCCCAAGTGCACCTCCTCTTTGATTGGATCGCATAGGTAGATCCAGGAGTGGAGCATGAGAGCGAAGATGTGTTGAAAAAAGAGAATAAGAAGGTAATGATGGCCGTAGAGTTGAAATACACGCATGGTATTTAATCGCTGGGGGAGGGGTGGGGAATGCAGAGGTGTGTGAGTGTATATGTGTATCTGGTGTATGGTGCGTTTCTTTTGACTGCACAACTGCGACGCTGCGTTCTTGCTTGCATCATGCGTTCGAGTTCTCGTGGAACCCGCCATAAATTTGCGAGCTCACTCTCACCATTTTACTCCGAGTACGTGGAGAAGGAGGACGAGACACGAAATTCACCTGCACACACCAAATACCCGTAAGTCAGAGCTCTTGAGCTTACTCCTATGTTTCACCTTCTGCACTTTTCGCATCCAAGGCTCTTTTCCACGCAAATTTTTTATTTCGCCCCTTTTTCAACCCCTTCAACCAGATTATATGTATGGCTCTTGAAAAACAAAGTTCAGTTTCTCCAATTGTTGTGTTCACCATTTAATTATAATGGCCCTTTTCATTACCTCTACGCTGTTATTGATCCAAAGTTTGGGGTTCCTTTTATTGTAATATGATGGAATTAGAGTGGTTTGAGTTGTTTTATTTGTGAATTTGAAGTGATTCGTGGTGGATTTTATTTATTCACAAGTTAATGAAGACAATAATATAAACAAAAGTGAATAATTAATATTTTTCGAACGGAGTGCGTAGTTTGAGGAAATAATTGACTAAATTGATTGAAACATGTTGAGAGTAAAGGTAGAATTTCATTTTAATTATTTACTTTGGCTCAGAATATTTAAGTTTTTGTTTGGTTATTCAAAGGGTTGATTTGATTTATTCATCGGGAGCTTTGTAAAATTGCTTATATTCGCATTATTATTGATTTGCTATTATTTTTCAATTTGGAGTTCTCTCTGTGTATTCTAAACATTTAGGAGAACTTCATCAAACGTTAATTATGAACTTATGAATAATTTCGAAGAACGATATGGGCCGAGACCCAAAAGTTTAAAAATAATTTCAAGGAAGGTTGTTGTAGGCGTAATTTCTTACTATATTGCTCCTTATTCTTTAATCTTGGCTCAGTAAAAATTAATGTTTGAAATCTCTTCCTGAGAAATGAGGATCTTCTTTCATAGATTTTATTGATAGAGTCAATGAATATTTTATGATAAGATCATCTTCATCATCTCATTGCAAATTTAAGCAAGCGACATTTTGCGGAGTTTGAATGAAATTTGTTTATTAGAGGATATAAGTGCCAATTTGATTTTATTACTCAACTGAAAGCAAATGAACTTGTATCCTATTTTTTTTAATTATTTTTATTATTCTGAATGAAAATGACTTTCATTCTTATTTTTAAAGTAGTTAAAGTTAAATGTTCATAGCCACAATTTCAAGCTCTTAGTAAAAAAATAATTGATATATTTCTTAGTGCGTTTCGCATTTCGCATCGCGTATTTTTCTCTCAATCATTAATCCTTTTATCGAATACTTTTTTTAAGTATAAAATTTCACTTTAATTATTTAAACTAAATTTAAGTATGAATTATTTTGAAGTAAATTATATCATCATTTATTTATGTTACTAAAAATATATAATAAGATAAGTAATTTCTATTCCAAATACTTAAAGCATTTTAATTTATTATTTTATTATTCAATTTATTTATTGTATGTTTGTACTCAAATCATCATCTAATCAGAATAGATTTTGCATTGTCTGGATTGAAATTGGTCGCGCTGCAAAATCTCATGATATTTAGCAAGCATATCAGGTTATCTTCCTGTTCTAATTTTGTCCATACAAATACAAAGAGCTATCAAGTTAAAAACATTCCTTCCGTTCAATACTTTCTTAGAAAATCCTAACCTATGCTAACTATTCAATATATTTTTCCACAATTCTAGTTTTACGTCACATTCCTGGTCCTGGTTGTTTTCGTCTTGAAACGCTGATGCGCAATTTCGAAACTCCCATCCCATTCACATTTAAATACATTTTCAATTTAATGCATTCCATTGAATCCATTGATTCAGAATCAATACCAAATATTATGCTTTTAAAGTTTGAATATAATTATTTAATATACATACATTGAGATAATAGCAATGTTAAATATTATTCTTATATTATAAATGTATTAGATATATCTTAATATGGAGGATTTCGCTCCTACACGTGCATTCATTATCACATCAGTATTTCGACCTTATTTATTGCTAAAATGAGAATTTATATAGGGGCACTTATCGTAATGTATTTAATGCTTTTAACAGACTTAACACACATTAAATACAGACACAATAATTTCGAGAATAGTTTTCTGTGTGTCTTAGATTAATTTGTCTCTTTTGTCGTCTGACCACCCTGGGCATATTTGTGAGTTTGAGAGAAGTTTGTACATTAGATGAATTATTAAGTGCATATATTGATTTTAAAAAGACTAGGATTTTGCTAGTACATTTATGTATGAAGTTAGGAAAACAAGAATTCTCTTTTATCAATGTGCCTCCTCATTCGTCACGAGAGATATTTATTTGATTTTCATTGTTATTTGCACTCGTTGCCCAACTCATTTTTTTTACTATTATTTCATACTGGGCTTTTTTATCTTGCAAAGGAGGAAGAGGAGAGGAAGATATAATCTCGAATGGCTCCAGTGTAATCACTTTGAAAAAGGGAAAAATAAGATTTTCTTTCATATTCTTCCCTTCTTTTGTTATTTTCAAAGTGCAAAGTTATTGAATTACTTACATGAAATTTCTGGAAGAATAATACCTTTCCGCGCTTTTACTGAAAGTCGTTATTTTTTTAATTGAAAAGTTTGATCAAAGAGTACATTGTCCATATAATGAATTATATAAACATCAATTATAACATTTTTCCCAATATTTTATTAGGTATGTCTATTGTCCTTTTGATTCTTGTGTGCAATTTAGTCTCCGGGTCTTCATTTATTACTGAAAGGTAGAAGAAGAAGAAAGCCTTTTGCAAATGCGTAATAGGATGAAAAGAAAAGTAGAGAAATTTAATCTTTAAATATTTGAACTTGGGTCCTTTAGATTTAATTTGAAATTCAAGCTTCTTGTATTACGTTACTCTGAACTTTAACTTAATTGAAAGGATGAACCCGAGTTTTTTTATAAATCTGATTCATGGATTTGGCATGCATGCGTGCACTCAATCTCAAAGCCAGTACACTCGTGATTTTCCCATTTGGACGTTGTTTTGAGTTCGGATGACACCGAAGTCATTAAGTCAATTTGTAGATAGAATAAAAACGATTTTATTCTTCATACATCCTTTGGGGTTTCATCTTTATCAGTTTAATGAGTTAAGTTTTATTCCTATTGTGAGTAATGTTAACCGCAGTTTCCGAGAATTGTTAGTTGATATTTTAATGATGAATAACTTGTTACAAGTTTCATGAATTATGATGTTCGAAAAACCCTTTTGCGTTTTTGTGAGATTTGTAGGAGGATTTGTAATAGAGTGATTCACCATCACCTGCATCGCATGCATGATGCAAAAACATCATAATTGCTTTTTTGCGATTCAAGAAAGGAAAAACGTTTCCTGCGGCCTACCCGATTTTAATCTCCTTTTACTATTATTATTATTAAATACCTACCGATTTCATTTAGAATAAATTCATCTATATTATAATTATATTTTCAGTTATAAATATTTTATATTCCACCTTATGATTTTATTCTTGATTGCTATATATACATATTTAATATAATTAATAAGCATTTAATCCCTCTCCACACAGCTGGTTTTTCATTCAAAAACAAATTCCAGTGACGATAATCTCTCGTGATGATAAATATAAAAAAATTATTTTCATATCTTGTATCTTACCCAAGGCATATTAAAAATCGTTCTCCTAGATTGCGATAAATCAAGACTTATTATTTACATAAAACTTCGATCGATAATGATTAATATAGAACGAGTTCATTAAATAAGTTTGTTCGTAATATACCGTCTAGTCTGGATTAGTCTAGAAAACTTATTATTGCGAATAATTTAGTTATAAAAGAGTTTGAAATGCTGAAAATATTATTTGGATTAGATTAAATGAAGTTTCTCAATTAACTCTGAGAAATAATGATTACCTTCAACTAAATTAAAATTTTCTAATCTTCTAAATATATTTTTGGATTTCCAATCCTATTTAACGAATAAGATAAATAGTTCAGAGTTCAGGGAGTGGCAATTATCCGGTGTCAGGGATTAAATTAAGTTATGCTGGCAAAACTAATTTTATTAGGGTATTATTAAATTCGAATTGTTAGTAATTTTGGTATATAATAATACTAACGATCATGATCATTTGTATAAAACACTTTAACTAGACTTTGACTTTGAGCTTAGAAATTTCTTTTTCTTCAACATATAGTTATACTCAGGCATCAAAATAATTTAACGAAACATTTACATACCATTCGTAATACGCACAGTATTTCGTTATGAAGTTATGATTATGACTAGTAATCAAATTGAAAATTTATAAAAAGTTTTTTGTCAGATTGATTGAAGTTCATGTAAATGAAATATGAGAAAGTTTCTCACGAACCACGCATGAATGCAATCGGTTTCTTATACAAAATAATTTATTTGCAAATTGACCATGTTGATAAACTTTATTTATACACCCAACCTCTAATAAAGTACTATATATCTTATTGATTGACGCATTATTCATATTCTGAGTATTTATTCAATAAGTACGAATATTATCTTTTACCCGTTTCCGCTCGTTCGGTTCAACAATAATTAACTTTTCAAAGTTGTTCAATTGGAAAATGTATGTATTCACATTTACTAAAAAATATTTCATTTTACAGCATGCAATTGACTTTATTATTTATTGCCAGCTAAAAATTGTCAATTGAAATTTATCTTTTATTTATCTTAACTTACAACATTAAAGTGAATGATGAAGCATTCCTACGTAATTAATAAGTACCTACATGTAATTTTAAACTTTTAAATTATTGAATAATAAATATATATTTTAACACGAGCATATTCTTCGATTTCTTTGTTTAATGTTCTTTATAAAGACCGTTTTATCATATAGTAAGGATTAGAATTTGTCATTTTGTGTTAGTTTAATACGTAAAAGAGGAGACCAATTTCCGTGCGCTACGCAGAAGAATCAAATTAAAGCGTTAGAACAAATTAATTTTCAATTAGTTCCACAATTCACCCACTTTTGAATTCAAGTAGTATGTAATTACTCGCTGTTTTAATTATAGTGTAAAAGTTTCATCTTCCTAAGTCCCGGCTCAAAATGAGCTCACGGAGCGTAGTTCTATCAAAAGATTTCAGGAACGCGACTTGATAATTGGTGAATATGAAGGGACAATAGATTCAATTTCATTATCATCCCTTTTACCTATCTAATTGCTTTTCTCCATTCTTGGTCAAATATTTTTATTATTGGAATTCCTCCAAAGCAGTCGTTCGAATTAATATTTCGGGAAAAGCGGGGAAAGTGAATAAAAGTCTACTAATACGCATAAACATTACGCACTTGGAAAATCCTTATATTTTGAAAATATTCTCTTTGAAATTATTAAATGCTTTTAATATTGTTTGTCGTTTGCGCTCAAGCTGAATCAAGAATTTTCTGTGACTGCTAGTTGAGCGTAAATAAAATAAATATTACGCCCGCCTATGAAGATTTTTGATGTACAATAATGGAAATCTCACCTTTTCAATTTCCAGCCAATAGGCATGTATGAAATTCTGAGTATTATGTAAGGTTCATACGTACATTCTCAAAATTAAATTACTTGATGTTTACATGAAGGGAGGCTTCCAAACTTCCGATCATAAAAGAGCGAAATAGAAGTCGAACTTTCTTTGATCTCCAACTTTCCCATTCTCTTCACCTTCCCAACGGGAGCAATGCCACATACACTCATATATACATTATGCTATAACAGACCTTCATTTTCACTTCAGTTTGATGCCTGGAGAGTTCCTGGAGAGTTTCAACTTGAAAGGGAAACTCCTGTTCCGTTCTAACTGTATGTTTTAAGTGTTTTCCCTGTTCTATGAAACCATTCTAACTACAGGGCTCCTGTGTTTTATATGAAAATTAGAGGTGCGTGAACTCGCATTTTACTCGCTGGAGTATTTCAAACAGTAATGAAAGGGGAATTTAATGAATGGAGGCTCAACTCTATTTGGGTTTAAATTTAACGAAGCATGAACAATTTATTCTTAGTTCTTGGCTAATTGAATTATTCTATTTTCCACCCTCATTATTAACAAATCAAAATTAGTATAAAAGAAATTCTAAGGCCAATAAGATATTGCATTTGACTCAAGGTTAAATCGATTTCTGTGTTTTTTCTAGAAATACATACGAATTTTCCCTTTTGAGCATTGTGCAATAAATAATTTTTTTTAAATCTTTATAATGGAACTATTTACACTATCCAATTAAAAACCTGCGTAGATATTAAAACATCAATTTGTTTTTAAACAATTAAAAGTTCTAGCAAGTTGGTCATGTTTATAGTACTTATGTTAAATATCAAGATCTTCTTAGCATGATCAAGTGTGAGAATTCAAACTTCTTTCTATGACTTGTAAATCATCCTATTGGTAGTAATGCATTTTGGATTGGATGTGATTGCGAGATTGTGCGATAAGTAGATAAAGGAGAATTTGTCAAAAGATGAGATTCGAGTCTGAATTGAAGGGATGTTGATTGTAGAGTTTGAGTATGACGTCGTCGTGACTCTCCATCTCTTAGCTTCACTCCGTTGACTCCTCCACGTGCCTCCTGAAGAATTGACATAGTTTCCACTTTCGCCCCATTCCATTTAAACTCCTCTACCTGACTATCTCTCAGCCATGCCACCTTTTACGACCATACACTCCTTATTTCTGTACGGTCTCTGTACCATATATGACGACGATATTTATTAACTGATTTTCTCGACATATGTTCTTTGCAATTTTTTACAATTCTCTTGATTAATTCTCTTATAATTCATTTTCGAGTTGAGTTGCTCACGTTGGTTGTAAGCCAAGTATGAGACAATTTAGTTCATCCATGCAAGATTCACTTTTACATGTGCATTTTCCATTAGTTAATGAGATCCTTGTAATACATGGTGAGTGGACGTCTTTTAGAAAGATATTGGATAGCGCTGAGCATCCAGAGAGATAATATTAATTTGTTTATTTAAAAAGTGTGGGATTTTGGAATGAGGATGAGTAAGGCATTGCATTGGTCATCATTGAATATAGTCAAATCTTGAAAGAGCATCTTCTAGGTCTTCGCGAAGGAGATAATAGGATCTTTGAAGGTAGGACGAGAGATCATAAATGGAGAGTTGAAATGAAGGATTGAAGAAGCGCGTAATACACACGCACTCACGTAATTCGAGAAGTTTCTGATAACGCGTGTAACTCACATTATTGGCTACATCAAAAGATTCCCAACTCGCTCCTTTTGAGAGGAAAAAAGTTTTATGAGGGTCGAGCGGTCCAAATGGCATACTATATAATACTAACTAGATTTATGTTACATTGGGAATTTACAAACTTGCCTCATACCTAGACAGTGGATAAGACATAGGCTGGATCTTAAAACTAATAAATATAGCACGTGTAAGAAAGAGCTAACTTTCAAACTGCATACTATCTTCTATCGACCATGTATGTGGTAATTGTACTCGAATGAATAGATAGTTTATTTTCCTCCTTGTGTGCTGAGGATTTTAAAAGTGCGTTCTGTTTTCTCTATTTTGCGTATAAAATTTACGACGACTCCGTAGCCTATGAACTACGTCCTTTACAGTAATTTTACCCTTTGGAGCAACTTGGAGTTACGCTTCGAAACTCAAATGAAAGGATTAAGTGAAGTATGTTGTAAAGAGCGAGTTGGAAAGCATCGTAGATTCTTCGAATCTTGTACACATACACGCATACACGTAATAAGGGGTTCGTAGGAGAAGGTAAATCCTCGAAAATATATTTATTACTTCGAAAGGACTTAGACAGGAAATTGACGGGATACTTCTCTCTCTCAGCTCGCAAAACACAAGATTACTCATTCGAAGAGAAGGCGAACTTTCAAAGGCTGGTGGATAAAATAATAGATAAATATTTATTGGATTTTCTTTAGTCGTAATAAGTATAGGCCCACCGCGCTCGTGTTTTTTCATACATAATTATAAGAATGCAGTAAGAAATGCGATCACCAGTGTATGAATTTGTGTTCACAATATACGAAAAAAGCGATATATGGCTATATTTATGTATATAGAGGTCGAAATAAATGTGGAATTGTTGCAATACCTTTGATTCAATTGAACTTCTCGTATACTCCTTGTATTAAGTGAGTTATCTTAATAAAGATGGAAAACATGAGGATTTGATTACCCATTCATGGATGAAACAATCTCGTTTCGGTGTAACGATTTCGAGTGTCTTACCCTCAACTTGAATGATTTTTATAAAACGTCTCAATCCTACCTGGTAATTGCATACCCATTACACATATTCACAATTTACCAACTCTTCGACTTGAGGAGAGAATTGAGTACACACTTGCAACTTACGCATAAAAGTACAAGGTATGCATACGATGAATTGGCATTCTTTCTCAAGTATGCACTTCAATGCCATTTGAATAGCGAAGTACTGGAGCTTAAATATTGGAATTAAGTGTGAAGAAGAAAAACCCATGTAATAATTATGCTTCTTTTTTTCATGATTTTCCAGAGGATGTGAGTGGAGTAAATGAATTGTAAGAACAAGGCAGGATGACATCAAGGCACCAATTTCATCTTCGGTGGAGTAACTACGGCCATAATCTCGCGAACTCATTCATCAAGCTCTTCGAGTCCGAGAGCCTTGCCGATGTCACCCTCTTCTGCGAAGGTGAGTCGCTTTTAATCGCTCAATAATCACCGCTCACCATTTTCATTATTGATGAATGGAATAATTTAAATTCTGATCTGATTCATTGATGTTCAAATATGCATTAGTGTTAATGGGTGGTGAAAGTGAGCTTTCACTAATTATTATATTTACTAAACAAGTCGACTAATGCGTATGTGTTGAATATCTTAGGAGAAAGCTACAGGGCGCACCGGGTGGTGCTAGCGGCGAGCAGTGTTCATTTCCAGGAGCTGTTCGAACAATGTTCGACGGCCCAGAACCTCGTCGTGATCCTGGATGGTACGTCGGCTGCGAACCTCAGGGCTCTCCTCGAATTCATGTACAAAGGTGAAGTCTATATCGACGATGCCAACTTGAACACTTTCCTCCAGACAGCGAAACGTCTCCAAGTAAGCCATACATTCACTTTTACTACGGGGGTGTGAGAAAGTAAAAGTGGTGCGCGAAAGAAATCTTTTCGTTTCTCCTTTTTACTCTTTTGTTCGCGGTTTCTTTTATTTAATTTTACTTTTGAAGAAATGAGCTGAAACCCTTCAAATGATCCTTTTACATTCATCTTTTGATGAAAGTTTTTGAACCCACAATGAGATAATTTTTCTTGAAATTGGAATTTCATATTCTCATAAATTCGGAGAAAGGATTTTTCCATTGTCAATTTTTGATCTTAAACCCCTTATACATAGAGAGATCTCTAATATTCCTTTTTATTTGTTATAGGTAAAGGGATTGTCGCTGTCTCAGAATGACCTCCACAGCATTTCAACAGATGTTGTTGAAGATCGGGGAGATGGGAAAACAACCTTCTCGTCCGGATCACCTCAGGATACCATATTAGCTCAAGCGTTAGGGCCCCTTCTCCAGAACCCACAACCTCCCCCGCCTCCCCCTCCGCCGGTTCAAAAGGGTAACAACAGTTCAAGTGTCCAATCACCACCGGCCACTTTTTCTTCCCCTTCTCCGTCCCAGACGCCCCCAAACAATCCGACTCACGGCGGCCCTCAAGGTAATTGAAAATTGTTTTATTTCTTGTTAATTAAAATTACTAAATAATTAACTAAATTTAATATATTCACTCAATTTGCTTTTTTGATTTAGGGCATTTCATGGATGAAAAAATGCGAAAGAAGATAAGAATGTCGCCTCGTCATCAGCAGCTAAGCCCTGATGGAATCATTCCAGAAGGAATTGACTATGGCGGGGGCCATCATCAACCATCCAGACCGCCTGGACCTATGCCATCTCCATCTATAACACCAAGGCATCATGATATAGATCCGAGGTATTAAAATTTAATTAAAGTATCACGCAAGATTGTTAAATCGCAAATGTTTCTAAATCTGAAGCTAATATTTTTCAGGCAAGGCATGTCAGGTTATCCATTCCCTCCTCATTATGGGGCCGGTCACCAACATGGAAGTCAAGGACAAGGAGGACAACTTCAGCAAACAATTGTTATTACAGAGAATCCTAATGTGAGAAAGCTTCGTAGCGCCTCTACGGAAAACACCATGCCTGAAGGTATTTAACTAATTGTCAAAACATTTATAAAATTGTGTCCATTAAATAAATGTTTAATTTAATTTAAATTCAGTATATGATATTTTTAGTATACATTTGCTTATTAATCAAGGCTTAATATTTTAATAATCATATTTTAATTAATGTTTAGATCTCAGCATTAAACTGGAGGTCGGGCGGGAAGAAGATGCTCCAGCCATTAAACAGCGTTCCTTCTCGATGGACTTATCTCCATCGGATCCTCCATTTGGCAGTGGGCTTGGAGGGAACATGTGGTCTGTTCCCTCTCTAGCCCCCTCCGACCTCAATCTCAACAATGCTCAAGGGGAAGGGGGGAATGGAGTGCGTTTCCTCGCTACAGGTCCCCCAACGTCCACCTCCTTACCGCTCCCAAACTCATGGAAGCCGATCAAGCTCTCCGACTACAATCTAACAACGACAACGACGGGAGTGGACGGAACGACAGGAGCTGGGAAGAAGCTCAAATGTCCTTTCTGCGAGAGACTCTACGGGTACGAAACAAATCTGAGAGCTCACATTCGTCAGAGACATCAAGGGATTCGAGTCCCTTGCCCATTTTGTACTCGAACTTTTACACGGAACAACACTGTGAGGAGACACGTAGCCAGAGAACATCGTGCTCTCATAGGAGGCGTACGACCCTTTCACCCACACTTGAGCCCTGAAGGCGGGCAATTTGGGTCTCCTCCTTCGACTGGGAGCAGCCCGAGTCAAGGGAGCCCTTCGACTTCTTCTTCGGCTGGGTCGATGGGAGGACCGGGGATGGGCGGGGGGAATTTGCCCCCGCCGCTACCAGTAGGAGTTGCGGGACCGGGACCTGTGAGTCCTCCTATGGTTGGAATAAACACAGGTGGACCACGGCCACCTTCTGTTCAGCCTCAGAAGCCCCTCGACTGACATTTGGCCATTTTGCACAACAAGTGGGCCTCGCTAATTTATGGCAATGGCGGCCCCTTCACTCATCTCGCCTAAAAGGTTCCACATCCACTCGTGCTCAAAACAGTGAATCTTGACTTTTTCCTCGGACAATCTCAGAAACCATTTCAGGAACACACATTTAATATTAAGATTAGTTTAGAAACAGACGCACGGGTAGACTCACTTTATCTACTCAATCCAGTATACATACATACTTCATTTGAAGTTTAAAATCAAAGCTCACAAATTTGGATTTGATTAAACAGTTAGGTCTTACCTACTCTAGTATTGGAACCGAAACAAAAGTCGCACATTAACAAGTATAGTAATATACATTATTTTCAAGTTTACAAAGTCCGAGGAGAATTGTTCAAAGATTGCCGAGTTTTCAGTTATGTACAAGAGGGTTTCTTTTCCCTGTATTCCTTTCTCTGGGGAAAATTTTGTTTTTATCCCATCACTTTACCACACGAACATACAAAAGTCCTCATCCTAAGCAAAGGCCAAGTATAGTAATAATCCCAAGATTCAAAATGTTGTTCATTTGTAACGTCTCCTATTCAGCAGGTTTCGTCGTAATTTTACATAACATTTTTTATAAAAACATCCTAAATTACAAAAGATGTGAAACCTCGAGAAGTCCACTTGAAAAAAGTATCAATTTTATATTCTTCGAGTACAGATGCATACAATAGCAGTGACCTCAGATTGATCAGTGAGAGGGAAGCAAAAAGGCAGACGATGTTTCCTCTTCTCTGAAAATACACATGTGTTCATTTCTACCCTTTTTACTATAAATACAAACAATCCACACACTACATAAATTAGACAGGATAATTTGTACATATACTAACTATGCCGTGTTTCGACAAGTCGAGTCTTTTTTAAAAATAGTCTTTGTTGTTTTTTTGTAGTCCAGAAATGTCTATTTCCTTATAACGTGTACTAAACTGAGAAAACAATCGAGCCTCTGTGTTGCAGACATTTTAGTTAAAAACAAAACAATTTATCAATTTTTTGCAATGCAAAGAAGGGCTCAAGTGGTTACCCCAATTTTTATACATTAAATGAGTGTAGTTATATTAAGGAATAATGATTATGACTCTAATGGTACTATTAATTAAGGTTAGTTTATAAGAATTTGAATGAAGGTTACATTACAAATTTAAGATTGAAGGTTGAAAAAGCTTTATGCATTAAATAACATAAGTTCAATTTACGTAACAATTACAAAATAACAATTAATTAAAGATATTTCTTAAAAGTTATATTATTATGTAATTAAAAGGGATTATTGTAAACATAGTGGTGCGTAATTTTTAAAAAGTTAATTAAGGTAGATGAGTATTTTCCGTACTTATCCAAACACTTGCGAGCATTGTTCCTCGAAATCCTCATTGTTGAACTAAAAATTGAAGATTAACCTCACCGATGATACCATGTTACAATTCAATAAGATGTACTTACACGACTACTATTAAATACTACAAGTAGGATTGTAGCATATATTTTTTATTTAATAAAAATCGTATTAGGAAGTATGCAGGATATTTGATACAAAGGTCCTTTTTCAATTTCCATAAGTTTCAGATGAGGTTAATAATATAAAATACATAATCGACATGTTTTACCTACAGAAGACTTGAGGGTGAATTGTCCGATATTACTATTTAATATACAAAGAAAAGCCATTTCTAGTGAAATTTTCAATCTCTTAGAATGAACTGAGGAAAATTTTAAAACAAATCGAGGAACTTAAAGTACACATTTTAAAAATTGAGATGCCATATAATACTAAAACTACATTTATACATTATTAATTTTAACAATTTAATACTTAAATTAAGGCCCACAAACAATCGAATTTTTTCAACGCTCTGCTCGTTTGAATAATTGCAAAAAAGTCTTACGAGAAAATCTCAATAATACATTTTTATAATCATGCGAATCAATAAACAGGAACTCTTGAATACAACCTCCGTTATAAAGATATCCAAACGAGTAATACACATATAATACAAATATAATAAAGACAATATTAGGTTCAAATTTTAAAATAATCCTATTTGTAGATATAATCTTCCGAGTTGAAGCCAAGAATTGTATTGCTTTTCTTTTTAATCTTAATTAAATATAAGTTATATCATATAAAATAAGATCGTCAAAATTTACTTTTTTATCTTAAAATGTCAAGTTTTCAGTATTAACTTCAAACTGACAACGATTTTATTATCTCTGGACTCTTTTTAATCAAGTTGATATTTGCGTTATTTTAAAAAGATATTAATTTACTTAAGATCGGCAATAGGCACTATTTACATGTTAGTAATATTTTTTAAACCAAAAGACATTTTTAATCAATATCGGATATTCATTTAAATGACTATTTTAATAACCAATAATGAGGCAACTTACTTTTAACATTTAACAATGATACATCATAAAATTCCGGAAATTTGTATTTAATATGAGATTCTCTAATTTATATTTACTTACGCGTTAAATGTGAACAAGTTCAAATGGAATGAGCAATTGTCAGACAGCAGAATGTTGGAAATATGAAAAAATTACAGAGTTTGGCATTGAAATAATCCGAGATAAATGGAATTAAGACATGTGGATTGAGGTGTAAGGATAATCAGTAAGGAAAGATAAATCGAGTAATTTAAAAAAAAACTCTCTCAGGAATATTAAAATACAAATAGGCACTTAATATAAGATTTAAGTAATTTTGATAAGACTTTAGGATAAAATATTAAGAATTAATTAATATTAGTTTCACAATACAATAAGTCTATAAATGTAAATAGAAGTATTCATTATATCTATGTATGTATATTTTACAAAATATTATATTATAATTAGGCATTTAAATAAAGTAAGGATATTATGCATACAATGCTATATACATGAATATTAAATAAGTTAAATGTTATATTTGCAAAATATAATCATGTTATTCCTTTTCCTTATATAACGAGTTAAGTCTAGGGTTTAAGGCTTGTGTTTTAATTTAGATAACAAGTATGAAAAAGTGTTTATGATAGTGTTAAACATTATTATGAAAGTAAAGGCTAGAAAGACCGGGTGAAGGGTTCGATAAGAAAATTGGCGCTGGATTGAAAACGGAATTTTTTGAAGGCGAGGGGTTCACAACTCACAAAATTTATTACGCTTTCAGTTCTTATACTTTTGACTCAATTTATATTAAAGTACTACAACAATGTGAGTTAGCAAGGTCATTTCCTAACTCAATTGTCCTAAGAGTACATTTAACTATTATTGTAACTTAATATTTCGAACGGAGTTTCTCTTTCCGCTTTACTTTCTATGAAAATACAATTTACATAAATTACAAAGTAGGGAAATATTTACTTATTATTAAATAGGTATGTGAACTTTGCGTAAGGTTTTTAAAAAATACTTCTCTACAGTACAAAATATCTCAGTGAATTATTTATACAATTAACAATACATACAGTACAGAGTAGTTATGTGGATGAGAATGTTTGTAAACTTTTTAGGTCCCTAGTAAAATTTAGAAATGCCCAATTACCTCTTAGCGTTAATTAATTAAGTATATTTATAAGTTAATTCAGGAATAAAAGGGATAATCTGCATGTCAGGTGTGATTTTAAATAATAGTAATATACGGTACTGTGAATACATTACTAAATAGAAGATAATGCAGAGTGTATGATGTGAATTAACATTTTATTGATCATGGTTTGCTTGCAATGAAATTATAATGTATGAAAGGAATTGTTAGGTTGCGTAAAATTAACCTATTTAAGAGTTTAGATCATAATAAGAGAATATTAAGTAGGTATGCATTTCTATCTTTAAAATCTTCGTGAAAGGAAACTTCACGAAACTGTCAAATCAATTGTGAATTGTATAAAGAAGATGAAAGTTTAAAATATACATGTGTATTCACACTGAATATTACATACCTTCTAATTAGGTGTTCGATGAGTCTATTGACAATGAGTAGGTAATGTGATTGAAGGTTCTTAAATTGACAAAATAGTGAAACTCAATGATGACTTCATCGAATGAGTTTGACATGTGTTATTCAATGGAATCAATCATGATGAATACGAGGTCTCCTCATAATTAGCTTCACTTTTACATTAATTATACATTTGTCAATTGTAATTGTACCTCTTTTATAATAAGTTTAACGATTCGGAGAAAGTGCTGTAGGAAAACCCAATGGTTCTATTCTAAATACTTTATAATAGTGGGATTATTAACTTGTATTGCTAAATAAATTTATAGAGAGTAAATGGAATAAACTTGCATAGTTGTTCATAAACACTAGCAGTTTTGGTTAAGTTTTAACTATTATTGTTGTGGATTATAGTCTATCTTGAGAACAGCAGATGCTGTTATTTAATCTTTAACTACAAAATGTTATAATCATTTTTAAGGCATTTACACATTTAAAAAGAGGTTAAATCTATTAATATTTAAATGTTTAAGATTGTGCTTGATTACAGTGAATGTGAGAATGTGAGGTGAGTTTCAATCAAAGAACAAATATACTAATATACACTTATGATACTTTAAATTCAGGAATGAGGTGAATACGGGTATAGTCGAATAGTCTAGAAATATATAGGAAATGTTAATTAAGTAAATGTCATTTAAGATAATATTAACATAGTTATATTTATACTGAATTCAGGTAATAAATACTATGTTCAGCATTCTGCATGCGTGTATTATAGCAATATCATTTAGGCAGATTTTACAATTTATCGGGTTACTTGTACAAGAGTTTTGAAGGCACTGTTTACAATTTTTACACAACAAAGGGATATCTCATTTTTACAGGATTATACTAACTACAATTTTTTAATTACATCCGTTTATATTTTTATTAGTAATTTTGAAAGAAGAAATCGGTTAAACAAAGAAAAAGCCGTTGTTTTGCTCAGCAGGATCTGAGTTAATTTTTAACTTCAGAGAAATCAACGTGTATTTATCAGTATATACCTACATCTACCAATACGTTTATTTATTCATAGTTTACATTATTTACAGACTTCATATTTTGTTTTTGTCCACAGGTTTTTTAATTTGATTGTAGCTAACCTAGCCTACAGACTATTCATAAAAATATAATAATAGACTTTTACGCCCTCTGATCTACCTCAGCAGATTAGGTATTATATCTAACTCCATATTTAACAGTTTTTATTCATTTACAGTTTATACTATGTATTACAAATATTTAAAATATACTATTTATTATCGGGTTTTTCACTAACATACTCATTTAATACATTCAGGAATTTGAATGCAAACAGTCACAGTTTATTTTTTGTAGTCGCAGGATCAATATAGATATTAAATTATAACTCGAGATTAATATACAGATTTTGACAAGGGAGCTATTGCTTTTAACACACCTCACAGTTTTAATTATTGAAAGAACCTAATATTATTTCAAACCATAACATTTATACTTTCTAGTTTAGTAATCTTTTAAGGGCATTCTTAAATATTGCCTTACTTTTTATTTTATAGATTCCTTAAATTAGACAGGTACAATAAAATAATTTAAGGTAATAATGTAGGTATGTAATACAAAATAGTGTGAATGGAATTGTATGGATGAGAAAAATATATTATGCTATTGAGTAGCCATTATTTAATATTAGAAATATTTTAAGATTACTTGTATCATGCAAATACCTAATAAAGGTTTAATAATGATTAGTTCATTCAATGATTGTTAAACTGATGATTATAATTAATCATATACTCCATTGATATACATACTATACTTCACAGTAGGTTTTGTTGTGTTGAAACGTACCTTATTCAATACCGTATGTGTTATGATATCTTCATTCAATATTTGAGTACCAGGAACAGAGTTTTTATATATTATTATCTTTTAAAAATCTATTTTATTCAGTTAAGTTATACGAGGAAATATATTCTTTAGTATAGCTTCTATTATGTATTTTCAAATTTATTACCTAAATAATCAACACGCTCCCGGCGAGCTAGGTTTTCTTTTAATTATTTTAATTACACTCCTATGTTTGTAATTATTATTTAGATATATTCTTATTGATATTGCTGGTTTACCTGAATATATCGTCCGTTGCAGTTCTAATTATTTGTTAAATGTTTATTAGCATGGTGTGTGGATAATTATTGTTATTGGCTGTGAATATTCTAAAGAATTCCTTTACTTCGACCACAGTGATGACAGTTTTAATTAGATTAATTCATTTTACTTTCTCTTTAAGGTGCTCTTTTTAAATTTACCTTGATTATGATTGCGATATTTTATATTCATTATGTCATAAGTAATTGTTTATTCTGATCTTAATTGGGTATTCTGTGGTGTAGCAGCCATGCCTATGAATTTCACTATCGAATGCAAAATGTAGTGCTATAAAGGTATTTTTTAAATTAAGGGGTGTGCTTAAGATTGAGCTTTTATTTCATGTTAATTAATGTTATATTGAGGCTAACTACACTTCTTGAATTGTGTTTAAAATTGAATTAACTGAATGACAATTATGTTTAGTATTTACAATAGTTGATTAGATTAATGAACCAAAACATGAAGATTTAAAGGATAGTTTTAAAATTTGTCATTTATACTTAATTAGTAACTGCACGAACCTAGTCATGAGGCAAATAAGGTAATTTTTCATACCTACGTAAACGATCAGTTTAAGAATTTCAAATCCTTATCGTGTTCGAACCTCTTGTCCCTTATGCATTGCGACACCAATGCATGTTCAAGGTGGTGAAATAAATCATGTTTACCGTATTGAAAGCTCCTTTTTAATGAATGTTGAATTAATGTAATAGCAATAGGCATGTTGAAACAATTTAAAAAATACGGATTAATCTAAATAATATTGAATCACAAACACATACAGATGTTACAAGAGTACAAACAATGTTAATTTCAGGACCTGGTCTGTTTAGTTTCATATAATTTTAACTACTTGTCGTAGATTTTAAACTAGTGATTAATTAATTTTAAATATTGTGTATGATTGAGTGAATGGAATCAAAAAAGCATTTTATGGTTGCGACGAATTTCCCCTCATTCACATTACACGCAGGAAAGATTCACATCATTCAAAAGTTACAAGTTTTGCAATTAAGAGCATTTTGTATGCTTTTGTATAAATGTTAAATGTATATTAACGAGTGCTATTTGAATGTGTGTAATTTACGACCTTCTTGGTGCTAATGGGTAAATATGATAATGGTGTAATCAATGTTTCCAATATTTGCTATTACATTTAAAGTTGAGAAAAATGATGTTTTATTCAGAGCTTATATGAGGGAGTTGTTTTTTGATATTCTTCAAAACAATGTTATTTCTTAAAGCTTAATTATAATAACTTGTTGAGCGTCAGTGACCAACTTGCTTTAAATTCAAAGCTTTTATCAAAATACACTTTTAGAAATAATTGTGTTTAACTCGGGTATTGATGTAATAGTGAATACTATAATATGAGGATAGGATTAATTATTAGCTATGAATAATGCTGTGGTACATTTTAAAATGAAAGTTTAAAATGTGTCAGAATTTTAATTCTAAATTGAACATCGTCAATCACTAATCTATATAAAATGTTGAGATCTGCAATATTTAAAAATGATATTGTAAGTAGTAATGATTATAATAATTAGAATTTCAATTCAATTTATAAACATAGTTTAAAAAGTCCTAGTGCTTTTAAATGGGTAAAATGAAATACATAAATTAATTCTAAGAAAATCGAGCTCATAGTATAAATTTATTACTTATGTATTAGATTATTGAATAGGTATATGTAATTAAAATTTTGGATTTTAATTAGTAATCTTTTATTTTAAAATCGACTTTTACTTTTACAATTCAATAGTTTTTATGAGTTTTCATTTGCAAACTCTTTTGAGAATATCGAATATTAAAGAGAACTCAAAATTAAGATTAGAAAATATTAAAAGTTAATGAAATTCATCCGATCCATTTTTGAGCAAAATTCTGATTTTCGAGGAAAACTTTCTCTAAATATGAAATTGCCCTTTTTATACACACTCACTCGTTCTACACTATTTTCAATTTAACTCTTAAATAACTAATTTGAAATTAACATTAAAATTAGGAATTCCGAAAGGATGAGAGACGAAATAAGCTTTTGGAGAGACCTTAAAATTTTATGACGACATGAAACGATGCTCAAATTGAAGAAAAGAGAGTAGAAAATTTATATTCAAATTAACTCATTTCCCATCACATCATCACGTACATTAGATAAGATTTTCAAAAGTTCAAATAAATAGCGACATCATATAATGAGATAAGGTCTTTTTAAGAAATATAATGTAAGGATATAAGAGTTACTCATCATATAGACATTTATGGGATAAGCTACTCAAGTCTAGCTATCTATTTCAAGTAATTGGTTGAATCTATCCGGTTTTTTTTTTAAATTGTTAACATCTAATTGTAGTTATGATATAAGGAGACTTGAAGGGTTGGTCAAACTTTAAATATAAGAGTGTAATATTGAAATTGGTAAATTGTTATTAGGTGAATGTTTAATAATACTGTTGTTTAATTGAGACAAATATGCGTGGTTGTTGTTATATTATACATACCTATTTCCTATTTCATTTGTGTCTACGATAAGTATACATTAAGATTGATAATGTCCAATTATAACTCAGTCAGAGCTATTGATTCACTAGAGAATAAACTGACAAAAAATTACATTCGTGTCTTTTTATTCATCTCGCAGATCACAGAATTATCATGATTATATTACAACTATTTCATGTCATTTTCATTGATAGGCTACAGGTCATAAATATAGGTAAGTCACAATGGTGTCGTACAAGCATCATTTATAAATTATTCTTATTGGATAAATAAATATCATTATTTACACACCTGCATCTAGTTGAAGAAACATTTAAATATACAATTACAAATATAATTAGCTGATTAAATATTTTTAACAATAGATGTTTGAAAGATTTTAATTTCTATCTACCCATATAAATGTTTTTATTTTGTCAATTCTTAAATATTCTTTTATAACATTATAGATAAGTCTTTTATCATTATTTAAGATTCCAGATTTAATAATATTTCATAACGTTCAAGATCGTTAAATGCTAAAAACAGATAATTAATTTTAGCCATACATTTCATCCTTATTCACTTTACAAAATAGAAACATCGCTTTTTGCCTAAACTTCACGAGAATAATCAGGTATTTGAATACTCAGCACAACTTATAAATATAAATCTGTCAAGTACTTATAGTTGTGCAATTTTTAACATAACATTAACATTAACATTAACATTGGTCTTTCTTTTAGTAACTGGAAACAATGAAAGGTGTAAAGAGTCTGTCACGTTCCCTTATGCTGACGTATAACTCTCAATGAAATTGCCGATTAATCCATAGATTTTCTGCCCATTTGTGTACATGTTGGTCCAGATGAATGAAAGACTTTCTTTCGTCACTTTACGCATATTCTCTGGAGAAAACTGACCACTACAAAACAAATTAACATTATACTTTGACTTTAACTTCATTTTTCATTTAATTTGAATGATTATTATTTATTATGAAAAGAACTAATGAACTAACGATAAGATTCATAGCTTATCAATGATAAGATATTTCCTTACACAAAAACATTTTCTTGTAAAAAGCTGACAGCTTTCACAGTCGCGTCATTGAGAACATTTCCAATTTGTTTAAGATAATTCGAGAGTTCAGGAATGTAAGCTTGAACCTTAATATTTTATAATTTAAAGTTCCAATCAACAATTTGTACTTTTATGGAATTCTTACAAGCGATTATCTTATCTCTTATTTTGAAGAATAATTTAAGGTTTTATTACTTGATCTCCTATGGTCTGCAGCAGTGGTCGTACTCCTTCATAGAAGCTCCGAAAAAGCTTAGCCGAGAAGTCATACGCCATCCTTTAAATCCCAATGTTATTAAATTAAAATCATAAAAATGTTAAAATAAAGATGTAAATGAATTAATGAATTACTTTGAATATAAAGTGACGTAACGAGAAGCCAGCATAACTTCGTCTAAAACTCCGTATTTTTTAAGCAACTTTCCAGTCTCACTTTCTGATGAAGTTTAAAAGAGAATAAGTCACAAAAATTCCATAATAGGTACTCCAAAAAGCATAATACATATATAACACCACTTTAAGTTATGATGAGTAAACAAGTTACATACTTTCAAAGTGTCCTTGTCCATTTTCCGAAAAATCAAGCCAAAGAATCCCAGCGATGGTTAGGAGGAGAATGAATGAACCCATTTTCCACGAGAATCTCTTCCGACTCGCTTGATACTTCTTCACTCCAACTGTCAGTTTCTAAATATACGAGAAGAAAAGTCAGTTTGAACTTCTCCCTTCAAAATGATCTCTTTCTTAAAAGAGCTCAGAGACTTGTTGCATTGTAATGAAAATGAATTTTAGTATCGAGACAATCTGTGCCAGATTGAAGACTCTCATTTGGATCTTGGCCCAAGTTCCATTCCAAACGCTTATTTATAGAACAACATGTTAATATCTTTCTTCGAGAGTCAAGTTCAACATCTATGTACAAAGACTTACAAAATAGTGTATTATGAACTTATGTAAAGTTCATCACACTAGAAAATGTCAGGACTTTAAGCTTCAATCTTCCCTGCTCCGCCCTTTGACTAACTAAAATAACGATTAAATATGAACGTTTTTTGTATGTATACTGGTGAAGAATTGAAGATTTAATACGCTCCTTAAGTATTTATGAATGTACCTTTATAAGAAAAGGCAAAATGAATGACTTTATAAGCTAAAAACAAAATAATCCTAAAATATGAAATGTCTATTGGATATAAACAATAAAAATAAGGACCTTTGAAGCTTTAACAAGTTCTGGATTTTTCACAGCAGCAGCAGCAAACTCGTCGGATTCCATTAAATGTCTTTCGATCGTCTTGTGACAATGAACGTTCTCAGCTTTTCTCGCTAATACAATTAAAAGTACAAATCACAGCTTAAGCTTTTAAGTAATTATAATGGTCTTTGGTCGGAAGCTTAAACTTACCAAGATAATTGAGAAGTTCGGCGGACTCTTTGGGGTAGGCATTAACTTTAACTCGCCAGGTTTCAACAGTGACGATGTCATTCTCCAATATTCCATGTAACACATCTAAAATCTGTTAATATAATGATATTTAGTAAAACTTCAACTTATTAGAACTGCTAAATTATTTTGCTTTGCTATAAATATTCTGTATCGTTATCATAATTTCATATATTAAGAATCTATATATTGGGGTGAAGTGATCTTTGCAAAACGCTATAAGCTGCCAAATGGAATTATTTAAAAAAGCAAGCAACGATAAGAAAGACAGGTAGATTAGAAGTTTTGGAAGTGGAAGCGTGGAAGTTCACTTGTCATTTCATTTTTCATCAACCCAAAGGGTGGTATCGGTTTAGCGAGTTTAAAAAATTTGTAGACGTCTTTGTCTTTGTCCCATTAGCTCTGACTTCCCTTTCAATATTTAACAAGCTTATCATTAGTTAGTGTCCGAGAAGGGAGTTTGTGAAGACTGGATTTTGGAAGGAGGTCATCATGATTTGCAATTATAGTTACTTAGTTAAATAGGATGCCACGACCACGGGTTGTGTTGAAAAGAACAAGAGCGACGAAGCTACCGGAGATTGAATATCCAAAGATAGAAAATGATATGAAGCAAATAGAGGAAGAATTCAACAAAGAATTCAAAGGTTACTTTAATTATCGTACTTAACTTTACTTATCATTTGGTACTAATATACATGATATTCAAAATATAACATTAACATACTAAATTGCTCAATATAATCCAATTTCTTATGAAATTGTCATTTCCAAAAGTATTTATTGCATTCAATATTTTTTATAGATTCGGTTATCTTCTATAAATACTTGCGATCCCGGATGAGAATTTTAGTAATTTAACTTTTTGGAATTTTAAATGCAAACATTGTTATTAATTCATTGTACAGTTATGATGATTAAAAGACGTTCAATAAAATGATAGACTTTAGTTTATCATCATGCATTTTCCTAATTGTTCATTTTAAATTGCAGCCTCCCTCGTTTCTACAAAGAAACTTATCTTATATGAAGCTTCGAATGTCCAGAAATCACAAGAGTAGATGCGAATTCAAGATTGATGACATGAAAGCAAACAAAGAAAAGGAAATATCAGACAAGCTGGCAAAGAATTTATCCAAGTTTATCCTCCTAAGTCCTATTGGGTTCGTGGGTGGACAACAATGTAATTATTCAAAATATCATATTTGAATAAGGCATCATTGTTAGAACACTAATAGAAAAATGATCTAAACAAATATTTCATTACAGGGGTTTCAAATGCTAATGCCAAAGTTGAAATCAAAATCATCTGTATTTGTCAGAACAAGAGAAAGAAGTCTGCTCTCACCGAAACATGTGTGTTTGAGAAAACAATTGATGTAAGGGCATACAATTACAATAATACCATCGACCTTGATTCCTTTTTTGACGTCCTTGCTCTACCGATCGAAGAGATGAATATCTCAGACCACAATGGGTTGGGAGTTCGGGGTTACATCCTTCAAGTAACTGTCGAGTTACCCAAGTCTGCCTATTGCGAGAATGAGGCATTGAGTAAAAGGACAAGAAGAAATCATATCTTGGATGAAATGCTAGACAAATTTGCATTCAGAGGGGAAAGGATAATTTATGACCGAGCCTCGGGGATCCCACTTGAGAATACAGACTTTAGAGACTTTGAATTAATTCTAAAGCCATTTAAGATGGCAAAAGCCTCATCGGTTGTATCGACCAAACTCAAAGGTTTTGGGAAAGTTCATGATTCGGTAAAAACAGTAAAATTAACACAACACTTCTACAAAAAATGTTAATTCCTTTATAAACTAATTTCGTTAATTTTAAAATGCAAATCTATTTTAGTATGACAAAAAAGATGAATCGTTAAATCGGCATTCTTCAAACGCAATTCTCAAATTCATAATCAGAAAGGATAGTGCTAAACTCGATATTATGATGGTTGATTTGCCGATTTCAATAATTTCCAACTCGAATGGTAATTTAATGCATAATTAAAAGATATATAAAAACAAATGATTCCTTTTTAAACGTTACAATCATGCTCGACAAATGAAAGTAAAAAATGATAAGCATCGTTTCATCTTATGCAGAAAAAAATGTTATTGTTCGAAAGCAAAAAAGTATCGTTTACACGTTTGTCTTCAACAACAAAACACGCAAGCTTCTAGGAGCAAACGCTCATTCCTGTTGTCTTTGCAAATTAAATTGTAAGACACTCCACTCGCTGCTCAAGCATTTACAATTATGCCATGATCGAATGAAGTTCACTTTTGTGGTAGTTAAAAAACTCATCAGAAAATCTTATTACAATCACGAAATACTTGTGTTTACTAGCGTTACGCTTATTTACTTTCAGCCTACTGAAGGAAATATTAAGGCCCACATCAAAACAAGCTTGAATCCTACAGTTGCTGTATTACATGGGGCGTCTCCAAATAATCTCAATCTTCAATCACTCGGAGAAAAATATAGTCGAAACGGCCCTACAAAGCGGACTACCCTTTCCTCAGTCTTGGTTTGTAGACCAAGACGAAAAGTTTCGTCTCTTAATGAATTCGTCGACTCAAAGCGGAAAGCTATGAGCTCCAAAGAACTGGCCTTTCCCTCAGACTTCAATTATTCGCCATCAGTTCATGAACAAGATATAGAGCCCAAGAAGAAGAAGGTTAGATTTAACATTACAGATAGTTTTAACAGTGCATGATATGATGTACCTATGCATTTATCAATTACTTTTTACGTTTTTACTTAAATTTTTCCATTTTGAATTAGACTTCCTAAGAACACACCTAATATGTATTTTATAATTTCGTAAGCTTATTTTGAAATGTACATTTTTAAATTAAATTTATATGCAGATTTTTAATAACAAATACATTATTAAAAATTACCTATAATGGCATCTAATGACGTCAGCATTAAATGGTATAACCGTGTGAGATATCATAAATAAAGCGATATAAAAATAAGTTGACTACACAAGCTTAGGAGTTAAAAAGCTTAAGAATGATTAGAAGTCAGGTCATGGTTTAAATGCATTACCTCATGATAGTACTCGGAAGACGGATCTAACCCCTTGTCACTCAATTTTTGAAGAAAAGTTACGAATAATGCTCCTCCGTTTCCGCTCAAATTGCGCAAGGTCAATTCCTATTGAAGGAAAGAGTTGTAAGTAGTATTTATATAATCTTAAAACTGTTATATAAAAAACAAAAAAATATGAAGTTTTAATAAGTCCAGACCTTAATTTTGGGATAGAACTTTTCGAAATCCTTTTTCTTCTTTGGATCAAAAGCGGCGATGAAGAATTCATTGAAGTCTGTCGGGTCGACGGTGGCGAGTCCCTCCATCACCTTCTTCGAGGCGGTGATGGCAGAGAGAGCGTCGAGGATGAAACCCTTGTAGTGTTTAAAATTGTAGTAGGGAATCAAATGAGAAGAGAGTATTTTCGTAGCATGGGAAGACACCAGAGCTGCTTGGGCTGCCACCCAGAGGAGACACAACCCCACTTCCTTTTTATTCCCATAAGATTCCATGAGATCGGAGAAAGACCGTTTCTTCTCAATGACCAAATCTCCGTCTGTCCGAGCCATTTCTCGCAAGAAAATGAGATAACCCCAGCCAGGATCACCTATATCCATAATGGACATTTTTTAATTAGAATAGATTAAATCGAGTAAATGTATATATTTTTTAATTGAATTGAGTAATTTAAAATAAGCTTATAATTAAACCTCTTTGAATGAGTGTAGGGATGGAAGCGAGAAGTGAAGAGAAAGAAAGGGCTAGAACTTCTTTTGGTTTCGATTTCTTTCCTCCGCTCTCCATTGTCTCCTTAATTATTCTTCGGATGACAGATTGGAGTTCCGGAGGCATTTGAGGGTAACGAAGATTGTTTGGCCACTCGTCAGGAGGAAGGACATTGGCGAGTTTGGAGTTCAATGCGTCGGCTGAATATTTGATCCAAGAGAGATAAACGTCTCCGATTGACCCAGCGTTCTTGAGCTCATTGAAGAAATCCGAAAGGAGATTCGGTGAAATCTGCCATTATTTATTCAGATTTTCAACGTTCATTTAGACCATAAATATTATTATATGACCTCACCACACAAACTAATATCTTATTTACAATATAATATTTTTGAGTAAGTAAATTCCATATCTTACATTTTTGAGCGTCGTTTCTAAATCACGAGGTTTGTCTTTTTTAAGAGTTGGTTGAGTCTGAGGTTTCTTCGGTTTGTTTTTCTTCAAAGAGTCATCTTTCTTGCCTTTATCTGGAGATGCAGGTGTTTGAGGAGGCTTTTGAGACATTTTCGCTTCAACGTATTTAAGACCGTCAGTGTAGCCGTCAGATCCACCTTATGATATATAAATAATGTTTGCCACAAATGAAATTGATACGCAATTAGAAATAAGAGCATTTAATTCAAAGCAAATAAGAGCAAATAATGTTTTAAAAGGATTATAATATAATAAAGGTAATTAATTAATATTATATACATTCAATTAACTTAAATGTCATTCTACATCAATTAAATGCTATATATATATACCGATTTCTGAGAAATCAACTGGAAAAGTTGGCTTATAATTCGATCCGGGAATATTATTCGTCGTCAAAATTTGCTTCGGCTTTCCTCCACTTCCATTGCTTGTCGGCTTCTTCTTCTTTCCACCGACAGTTTCCCACTTTTCAGACATCTGAGTCGAGAAGCAAGGAAATTTACACTCTCAACAAAAAGTTACTCATGTAATAGCTCACTTACTACATTAAATAACAATAAATGTTAACATATACAATCAACAGAAATGATTTCTAGTAATCTTGCACACCAATTTGATATTCAAGATAAAAATATAACAAGCAGATCATAAATTAATTGAAATTGAACACCTAAAATTTTCCAAGTCTCAAAAGAACACTTACCTTGAAAAAGAAAAGTTAATTCGGAAGGGTGAACCTTTCGTATTAAATTGGTTAAATTAAAAATAATTTTGCCGACGTGAGTCCTCTGGGAGTCTGTTCTGTGTTCTGTTGGACTTTTCTCTGTTGACGTGTCCGGTGGTTCCTGCAACGAATTCCCACTTTCTCCTTTTGGCCATTTTAGCCTTCATGGAACTCGCAATGACTCAGGCAACCCCCTATGAATTTGACTCAACGCTTTATTATAATACCTGCCTAGTATAGATTTGATTTAAAAGCCTTCATCAACTTCACATTAACTTTATAATTCTGCATAAACCATTCTTTATAAATACAAACCACCCTGAACATATAAAACTTTATAGCTAAGGATTCTTATGCCGAAGCGAAGTAAAGATTCTTACGAAACATAAAGGTATTTTTTATTTATTTACCTAATTCCAAAAAAGTTAATATAATTCGACGATCGATTGACTTATGGATATATGCTTTTTACAAAATCATACTCATTTTTAATATAAGAATGGGTGCAATTAATTATGCATTTGCTGTATGAGTGAATTCGAACGAGAATAACGTTGACTGCCGACAATTTGTAAATTCTTAAGTATTAAAATGTTTATTAGAACTTAAAATGATTTAAATGTGATGAAATGAGCACACATAAAAAATATGAAACGGAATTCAATTAAAATAAATTAGTTATAATTATGCACCAATAAAAATGATATCAACTTGTTAACTTGTGATGTTTTAAGGTCAATCAGGCAAACGAAATGAAGTTTAAAAGTATTTGAACAATTTCCCACACATATTACATTGATTACATATTATAATAAAATACAGTTTCAGATATATATCATCATACCCTACTTGATTTTAAATAAGCTTAAATCTAGTACAATGTTAAAGAGGAATGGATACTCAAGTTCAGCAGTATCAATGTCTCTCAAAACAAAAGAAAGTCATTCATTGTCAAAGAATAAAATTAAAGCTATCTATCTATCATAAGCAGATAGCAGAAGGTATCACTTTTGAGCATTGTAGGAACTCGGCTTGTATTCTAAAAAACTCTTCCACTTCCTCGTCCTTCGAGTTCTTGACCAAGATGAAGAATTTTTCAACGAGGTGGTCGAAGGGTTCTCTCGTTTTCCTCTCACAAGATTCTTGGATATTAATGCAATTCAACGTCCGCTTCTCCAAATTGATCACTATGAACTTGAACTTTGACTCGGTCATCCACCGCTGGTGCTCCCTGTTCAATTCAGACACGAGTTGAAAAGAGAAGAAGGGATTGAACTGCCCAGCAGCAATGGAATCACAAAACCCACAAGGTCTCACAGGAAAATCTCTTCTGGGGCTTTTAAAATCCATTTGAACACGAATGGGATCATAGAGAGTTTCAATGGCCGTGAGAGGATTGACAGGCTCAATGAAACTCAAGCGTCCGCTCTTGGGTTCCGATAGGGTTAAATTATTAAATGTGAGTTCCTTGTCGGCATCTTTGTCGCCCAAGTGGAACGTGACTTCTTCGTCTGACTCCTCTTCGACGAATCCTCCGTCTCGTTGTGATGAAGAAGACATTGATTCAAAACTTAACTCAATGCCTGAATCCTTTTCTGACCGTTTCCCAAACATTCCGGACTCACTGTGTTCACTGAGGGCAAATGAGGGAAATCCGGAAGAAGAAAAGCTGAAAGCAGATAGCGAGGAAACTGAACTCAACTTGTCCTTTTCGCTTCCATTCCTACTCATATGGTATTCCTCGCGGCATGAGGCAGAAGATGGTGAAAGTTCAGAGACATTTAAATTGAAATTAAAATGGAATGATTTGTCGGCACTTTTTGGACTTGTTTCGTCTAATTGTTCAACTGCCTCCTCCACATGTTCGTCTTGAGATGATTTCCGCATGTGTTTCCGACAAGAGCAGAGAAAGCGGAATATGTGAATACAACTTCTAAAAATTTCGTTCTTTCTCGTCCCAACGAAAACGAGTCGGGGACGGTCAAAGATGAAAAATGATCGGAGAAGTTCCGAGAGAAGATTTGGGTTAAAAGGAAGGAGAGAACGGAACGAGGGATTTTCCCAGGCGTACACAAGAGATGAATTAATTCGATTTGATAAAAGAACGCGAATGTCCGAACAAAAATTGTAGAGCGTTTCAACAAATTTTGATGGCGTTGAGTAGGCTTTAGATGTGATGGATGAAAACCAGTCAAGAGCTGATTCAAATTCCTTTGATAAACTTGTTACTCGACTTGAAGGACTATAATAAAATTAAGAAATTATTAATAATAATGCCATACTTACATATTTTCATTATATTTAAGCACCAAGCATATAAAAGCATTTAATTTATTTGAAATAGCAATAAGGATGCTTACGTGGAAGATGTTAAAGAAACGATAATGGCAATTCCTAGTAAAGTTTTTGAGCCTAATCTCGCTGGAAGACTTTTGCAATTTTTAAAATCTCTCTTCTCTGATTCTAGTATTGAAGGCATTGACCCTGTACATCTAGATGAATTATTTTCTAATGTTGTGACCTTTCCTATAAAAAAATAAAAACATGTTGATTAAAAACCTGAGCATAGATATCTCAATTAAGCTTAAGATTAGATAATTTTTTATTTTAAATCTTACCATAAGGAGAAGAGAATACGAAGCTCCAGATGAGTTTTGATTCGAAGGAATGAAACCTTCTTGTACTCTCAGAAATGGGAACGCTCCCAAAGATAACCTCGGAAAAATCGTCTTTCGACTTTGTGTAAATATACGTCATTTTATCTTGGATGACATGATCCGAGTCATAAAGGCATTTTCGACCTCGACGATCACATTCTCGATAAACAAGAAGTCGAACTTGCTCCGCTTTAAGATCAACATCTTTCCTATAATTACAAAAATATCCATATTTTAAATACGGCTTTTTTCACGAATTGGAATCAAAGTTAAAGTAAATAATAATAATCTCTAAATTAGAATTTTGACAGTTCAAGTTAAGTGATCCGTAGAACAATAATTAACACCAAAAATGCAATTATAAATACAGATAATCTTAACAATTTGCAATTTATCTACCTATTTTTAATTCTATTCTAAAATTCTTTAATAAATTATGAAGATTAGTAAAAAAAAAAAAATAAAGCAAAAAATAGTGTGTGGAAATAGGGTATTGGGAAATAATCCTATAATGTTTAAAAGCTAAAGAGCTAAAGAGTATAATTTTAATTAAATACAGGTATTTCTTTACTTAATGAATTGAAGATCTAGATTAGGCTGAAAGGAAGATCTTATCCTTTCGAAGAACTCCATGTCTTCTTCGTGAGGAGCTGTCGAGGGAGAAATAAGTTCATTTGCGGAGGGTCAACTTCCTTTTCCTTCCTTTCTCGTGATTCAAGCGTCTCGTGACTCGTAGACAAACAACTCCGCTCTTCCCATACGGAATTCTCTATAACTATAACACAAACAAGGCTTCAAAGCCTTGAATTCACACATATTACCATGTATTAGATATGCATATAGCTCATTGAGGGAGTATTCTGAGTATGTCAATCACAAAGGTATACTCTTTAAAGGTGTATTCTTTTATATTAATCCAAAATTTATATTTTTTATAATCAATTTATTAATTAAATAATTTTTTAATATTCGAAATTTTAACATTTTTTTACTTTACGCCGTTGATTTTTTAAAAATCGTATTCAATTCATAAGCAATTTTTAATAAAGATACTCGACTTTTATTTAAACCAGTAATTGAACGATTTTTCAGCTGTTTCATTGAAATTCTTCAAAGTTGAGAGTTTTCGCATATTTTGAGGGTCCTAGCTCCCAAAAATACAATGCTCTACGCCTACATGCTTTGTTCTGCTTCTGTTTAACATTAACCCAATAACCCCAATCACATAATCAAATTCCGTATTCTTTTTTTAGGCATTTTATTTTCGTTTTTTAAGGATTTTGCATTTTTTGCAAATTCATAGATAAAAAGATAGAATAAAATTATTTTTGTTTAAAATTATTATTTAAACGGCGTAAAGACAATTCATTCGCAGAATCATTTCCCCTTCTATTCAAGAGGGATTTGAATGGGCGAAGGTTAAGGTATGCCATGCTTATAGGGGAAATATGGAAAAGCATTGGTTGGATTCTGCATTGTGTTACTGTGTTATGTTTTGTGTATCTCATGTAGATATTAAATTTGGCGTGTGTGACGGTGTGAGGATTTCCAAGAGGCAGAATTACGTAAGAATCACACTTTCAATCTCTATTCAATATATTTTTTCATAACAGAGTAGAAGTTTAAAACCGTGTGATTTTAATCACACTACAATTAGTCAGTCAGTCACGAGTTGTTGCTCAATATTTTCATTGAGTCCTGCAATCGCCCGGCTTATTATTAGCCTTTGCTCCTCTCGAAGGTACAGACAAGTTCTTGTTTCGGATGAAAGGGAAAACAATGTATGGGGATTAATGATCGTCTCTTCGGTCCATTGCATTCCACGAGCTCATGGTGTGACAAGTGCCTTTCATAGAAGAATTGAATGAAGGTCAAGTCTGGCCCTCGTGATTGCAATTTGCCGTCACTTTAAATTCGCACATTATCTCATCAGCTCCGATGGCTTGGCAAAAACCTTACACTGTTACACATCAAGTCATTATACAAGTTTCTAAATAACTTGATGCTTATATATAGTGCCATATATAGTGCCATTTTAATTCATAATTTTACTTGCGTTATTTCAGATGGGTAATAAACCGAGTTATGAAAGTGAAAATGAAGATGAACTTTCAGAGGATGTTGATAGTCAACTATTATTTCCTCCTGAGGTTTTTTAATTGAAAGATTATATTTAGATATTGAATGATTAATAAATACAATACTAGTATAATAAATAAATGCAATTTTATAAATCTTTTTACAATTAAAATTCTTATTTTTAAGATTTGTGAAAAAATCATTCGAAATTTGAGTATTCGTGACCAGTTGATTGCATGCCGAGTTTGTCAAGACTGGAATTACTTCCTCAAAAGTCTGAGTCCAATACCGAAAGAAACCTTTATCTTGGTCGAAGAAACCGATGATCCTTTAATGCAAATGGAAGAATTTCCCTTGAGAGTCATATGGGAAAACTATGTGTTCAGAAATGTCGAATTTGGAAGGAGAAGTCAACTGTTTTGGAGTTTAAATGGAGAACTAATGAGTTCAATTGATTTTTACAATTGCACATTTCCTCCGTCGCCTTTAATAAATGAGACTAATAATGAAGTGAGAAATTTTCCTTTTTTATCATTATAAATGCTTTTATACTTGTACTTTTAAATAATATTAATTTTCAAATCCTATAAATGAAATTAAAAAGTATTCTGACTCATGAGACAGGACCACACGGGTTTTATCTTGGATGTCCTAACTTGAAACACATTGGACTTCGAAAATGTGACAAATATCTCATGATGGCCATGCAAAATTTCCATCTTCACAAACTTCTGGAATTGAAACGTTTAACGTCACTTGATGTTTCACAAAATAAGTAAATAATTTAAGCTTAGAGTATATTTATGAAGGTGCCAGTTCCTCAATTATTTTTTGTAATGGTTTTAATGAATTTGTAATATTTCGAATTTAGTTATTTGAGCGATTGCATCCTTTTTTCCTTTTTGGAAAAAATTGAGGAACTTGAATCTCTTAATATTTCTAATACGAACATGTCATTCGCTCCTGCTATTCATAAAAGGTTTTATCCAGAATCTGGTAATTACATTTAATTCTATATAGTCCATAAAAAAGATTGTATTATATAAACACGTTAAACGAATCTTTAATTTCACTTTCACAATTATAAAACAGGAATAATTAGAATAAATTTTTTTGTTTATTTAAGCGTGGACAAAATTAATAGCTGATGAATTAGAATATAGTGCCAATGTCCTTACATTCCAAACGCTCCTCTACGCTTTTCTTCTCAAACCAAAAGGAAATAAAATGAAGGAAATTGATTTTTCCGGAACTCGAATAAATGATGAAGCGTTAAGGAAAATTTCGAGCAAAAGTTTGTTTCTGAATTCATTTAACATTTTAATGGTTTTATGAATTATTGGATTTAGACTTTGTTAAATATTTTATTTGTAGAATCTTTTAAATGGGAAACATTAAAGTTGAACAATTGCTTAGAATTCAAAATAAGATGTTTACTAGACGTATTAAAAGAACAAGAAACAATAACGAGATTAGAACTTGGTATGAAAATATTATATTTTATGAATTAAATATTCAACAATTGATTTGTATCACTAATTTGTATATGTAATCATTTTTAGGAAGTTCGCGTCTCTTGACCCGAGATCAATTGTTTCAAATTGACTTGAGTAGGATGAAGCATTTAAATTTGGCTGATTGTGCTCTTCTAGCTGGAGAAGCCTTTTTTCTCAATTCAACTAGACAATTGATTCATCTAGACTGCAACGGAAGTGGAATGTTCATTCAAGATTTTGATGGATTGTCTAATTTAAAATATTTATCTGTTCGAAGAAATGCACCTATTCCTGTAATTTTTATTTTATTTTATTTTATGTAAATTGAATTCACTATGCATAAGTAAACTTTATTTGAGAATTGTTTTGATTATTTATTATAGAATCAAATTCTGAATGTGCGTGACAATCCACATGTTGTGTTCTTGGGAGTTCTTCGCCTGAATCATCTCTCACATTTGGACATTGGGAATTGTGGTTTTGCAGTTGACGATACATTTCTCCAATTGATCATTCAAAAGTTACAGTGTCTACAATCTTTATTTCTCTGTGGATCCAGAATTACAGATAGTGGAACAACCGGAGTTATGCATAATTCCCAAGATGTCAACGCAGCTTCGAATATTCCTAATGGATTTCCAATTTCAAAAATCATAGGTTGGTTAGATATGCCATTTTACTTGGTATAAATTTACATACTTATCAATATAATATTTATAAAAATTATGAACTAAATTGCTGATTGGTTTTTAATCTTTAGGATTGAAGAAGCTGAGCTTGTCAAAATGCAATGATTTGAGTGAAAGAACTTGGGAAGTTTTGCAATTCGCCAATTTGATTTATTTGGATTTAAGTGAAGTTTATGTAAGCCTTGGTGGTCTTAAGGTGATTATCAATGGATGTTGCAATCTCGAGATTCTGAACCTTACCAAAAGCAATAGGGAAATACTTAGCGATGAAACGAATGTTGAATCCATCAAATCCCAATTGCCGAGAATTAGAAAACTCTTACTTTCAGCTCCTTTTGTTGAAAACCTGTGAATCATTTTTATGTATTATATAAAATACCTAGTATTTATTAGCCATTTCTTACATGCTTGGTGCCTTTATGCCTAATCAGGGTTTGTGCTAACTTAAAGAAAATAATGTATTCAACCTACCTAGTCTAATCTAACTTGTCTTGAAAAACTGTGTAAGTGCCGTAATCAGTATTTACCATATATGTATAAATAATAATAACAAGGTGCCTCATTCCCTGATAAAAGGGCAAAAGTCAAATGGAAATTTAATGTCTTATTAAATGTGCGTCTTAAAAAGATTAGAAAACGCAATCAATATAAACGGATGGTCAACCTTTATTCATCGAAAAATACATACCCATTACATAATTGCCTTAAAATTATTTAAAAGTAATATTAATATTGTACGATTTTGGTGCACTCTTCGAAAGGTCATTTAAATCGTGGCTTAGTTGTAAATGGGAAATCGAGGGCTTAAAGGTTTTGTCAAAAATAAATATATTTATCTTGCAAAAGAAATAAAATGTGAAAGTTTTCAATGCTTCGTTAGAATTGTTATCATACATCTATGAATTTCTCAAAAAATTCTTCGTTTTAACGAGTATTTAAATAAAATAATTTGAATTATTTTGAAAGACATGAGCATAAGTTGAACCTTCACGGCTGCCGCTCAATTTCAGAGTGGCATAAAATCCGGCATATTGTTTGTACTCTTACTTCCCTTACCTGTATAACTCTCTGATGGATTTGGCTGAACAATGGAGTTTGAAGCTAAACGTTGTTTTAAACTCGAAAGTTTATTAAGAAGTCGAGTTCTCCTATCTTCAATCACCGTTGGCTTCACACAGGGAGCTTCCACCACTTTTGTCTCAATTGGTTTAGGTGATTCTTCTTTCGTGAGTTCTTTTGCATAATATCGAGAAACTTTGACTTCGTTTTCAACATTCGATTTCGCTTCAGGCTTCTTGAAAGTCAAATTCGTCTTTTTACTTCCTTTATTGTTTTCTTTCAACCGACTCGCCAATTTCGATTTCTGCCGAATAAAGTAATATTTTATATTTATTAAATTACAATTCAGAATTTACTATTTAGTTATAATGAGAATACATAAATATAAAAAAAATTAGTTTAATATAGGTTTACCGATATGGATTTCCCCTTAGAGTTGTTGATGACCTTTGTATCGACCTTTGGACTAGTGTTGACGTGGAGGTAAGGACAATCGTCGTTGACACAGAAGCCCTGTTTAAAGAAACGGCAAGGAGGGAGCTTACCAACCTCGAAGTTGTGAGACAATTTGCATCCATCCTTATCACAAGTCTTGGCCTTCAAAAACCTATTGTTATAATCATTCACTTCTTTAATCTGCCACATGAAACGTTTTAATAATTTTTAAATAACAAAAATTGCAATTAATTATAAAAGTACCATCATGCAGGTAATTTAAAATATAAAAGAAAAAAACGACATAAAAATCCCTTGGACAGATGAATACGTTAGTTTTCTCATGAGAAAATTTGCAAAAGCTCCTCTTGCACTCTCCGAATCTCGTGAAGAAAGAACACGGCTCCACGTCCAGTTTCTTTTTCACAAACTTAGGTCCAATCTGGCTCAACCTGCTCGGAACTCTTCGGCTGAAAAATACGCACATTGTTGTTGAAAAGTTAAAAATCAAATGAGGGTTTCATAATTTGTACTTGTAATTAGTCAAAGCTCTGCCACTCCCGCTGTCCGTCCTTATCCTTTTCAATTTGCTTAAGTTGTTGTTGATCTTGAGTCTGCCGAAGCTGGGTCTCTTCTGTTTTAATAAATTACTTCTCAGGGGAATTCGCTTGAGCTTCGTTCGAGTCGAAAAAAGGAGTCTTGGACTGGAGAAATTGGGGGTGAATTTTTTGGATACCAATGGGGTTGTCTGACTAGTCAAACTCGGAGTTTTCCCAATTGCCAGTCTCGGTGATCTCGTCGTCGTTGTCGATGGGCCAGAAAGACCCGAAGATCCTGCCAAAGGCGCCCGAATCCTCTTGAGACTCTTCCCATGGTTCTTGCTCAAAAACCTAGCCCCTTTGATGTCCACGATCGAGGCCTTCAAGTTCCGATGATTCTTAAAGTACGCCATTCCTCTTCGCTCTTCCTCCTTTGGCATAATGAGGATCTCTGTATAGAAATTCTTATCGAGACTCGACTATGCTAAATGTGGTGATTGTGATTAAAGGGCTTCAAGGACTTATCAATTTATCAATAATTATTTATCACAACATGAAAATTTTGCAACTTTAGTCATATTCATGCAATAACAGAAAATAGCGAGCTTTAGCATTTGGTTTCAATTTAGGTCTAATTGAGAAATTGAGCTTTGCCATCTATTGGGTCCAACCGGAATGAATTGGGCCAAAGAGCAGAGCGGCATATGAGTTTCCCCCATTCACTCTCTCGCGTGCGGGTGTTCGATCATTAAGCCGGGATCAATTATTCATCTTTGTAGCTTTCCTTTTCAATTAGTTTAATTCTAAGGATTTAATTGGGAAGGTAAAGGAAGAGTATTGGACAGTCTTTTCTTATAGAAAAATTCAGTACGGTTTGATTTCAATTAATTTGGGTTTGGAAAGGGGCCTTTTATTTTTACCACACTCGTTCGCTCACCCATTTAAAGAGTTCTCTAAATTCCACAGATATAAAAAGTTTGAATGAAAACGGTATTTAAGTTTATTTATTTTCTTTTGTTCGAGATTCCTTATTTATCCTTATGCCTGTTTATTAATTTTAGATAAATTGTGAGATCATTATTATATAATAAGATTGTATCATTTATAATTATGACTAAAATATAACTTCGATAAGTATAGAAAAAATTAGGAATAATTTAAGAAGGCGGACGCAACCCACCAGGCAAACTTTTGATGTTTTCTTACTAAATCGATAGTGGTGATCACGAATCCGAAGTCGGTTAGAGGAGGAAAATTAAAGTTAATTAATCTAACCTAACCATAATAGAAATAAATTATCAAGAATAGTGTAAAAGTGAAATAAAGTGAAAGAAAAGTAGACAAGAATCAATCCTGTATTTAATACAAAAAGCGCGTTATTAAAATGCAATGGTTTCTCATGAAACCAATGCAAGCAATACTAAAATTTTAACCAATTATAACTTAAACTAAAATTTTCCACCTCTGACTTCATATTCGTGATCACCACTATCGATTTAGTAGGAAAACATCAAAAGTTTGCTTGGCGGACTGCGCCCGCCGTCTTATCTTCTGCCAAAAGTTATAAATGGATAATTTTGGATTTAAAATTTGGATCAATTTCTGTAATTGTATTGATTTTTTTATTATAGAAAATGCCTAAGAAGTTGTGTGTCGGAGCGCATGTCGATTTTAATACGAATATATATTCTTCAATTACAAACACAAGAAACGCTGGGTAAGTCTTATTATACCTTAGTATGCTAATAGTCTATTACTATAATATGTCATTTAGAAACTTTATTTCAATTTGCATAATACTTTTTCAGATTCGATTTCATCGTGTCTGAGCTTATTGACAATGGAGTCGATTTCGAAACGAGGTATTCAAATCTCGAACGAGTTACTGTGCCTCCTTATTGGTCTGATCTCTCAATCCCACAAACTGGTATATATTCTTGATGTTCTTGATACTTGATATTGTTTACTTGATTATTGTTAATATAAAATTACCAGATTCATAATCAAGGAAAAATTAACTATTTTGATTTTATTAGAATGGAACTACGGAGTCGTTGGAGTGTTATCGAACGTAAATGAACAGCTTGACAAATTGGATGATCCGGTTTCTGTGAAACGCGCAAAAGATTTGATGATTAGCCAAATTAACTATGTTCACCACGTTGGCCTTTGCGCTGTCATTCTTGACATTCATTCTGCAAAAAATAATAGTTTGGCTCAAATCGTTTCTTCTAAGCTTCTGAGTTTAACTCATGGCGTTTTGAATGTAAGCTCTGTTTATTTTATTTCTAAAAATTGCAATTATTAATTTTCACAATTTAATGATTAATTGAATTGCAATAATATATTACAGTATTGGGTGAGAGTTAAAATGGAAGATGATGTTTGGAGTAATGACTACCACGAAAGAAGCTCTTGGCACCGGTTTGAAAAACTACTTATTAATACACATTTTTATAAGCAAGTCATGCTTCACAAAACTAAAATTATTTATTTAAAAGTTTATTTTTTTAAATTTTGATATTTAATAGCTGGGATGAATTTCGAACAATTTGTGGGAATGAAAAGCGGGTGTCTGTTGTGCTCGAATTTCCAGCTGACATCCCAGACGAACAGGTTGTGAGAAGGTGGCTTGGAGAACCCGTTAAATGCGTTATAATCTCAAGACGTAATTTTATTTCCTATTTTAGCCTTTTATTTTAGACTTTTAGGAATTTAGATATTTCAAGGCGTTTTATTTTCTTTCATTTTTAAAAGGCGTTTTGTTTTCTTTCAGATATATTTCAAACGAACAGTAAAGGTTTTCCCGTTCTCTCCAAAGCTCATCAAGATATGCTGAAAAAATTCTTTGCCATTCAATCTCAAGTCATTATTATTACCAATGATTTTCCAAGTACGGAGGAAGAAATTAAACAAATGGGGGATTACAAGAAGTACATTGAGTTTCTTTGGAATACTTGGGTATAAATACAATATAATTTTTGAATTTTTGCAATTTTATTTAAAACAATCTTTACTTTCCTATCTAATGTAAATTTTAATGTATTTGAATAGAATGATGAAATGTTGATGATGTGTGATGGAAATCCCGCTTACACGGCTGGTTATGAAGATTTTCTTCAATGTCCATTGCAACCACTGATGGATAATTTAGAATCTCACACTTACGAAGTATTTGAAAAAGATCCCACCAAATATAAACTTTATGAAGAAGCTATTTACGAAGCATTGATGCAACGTGTACCTGATGAGGCCGCCCAAAGCATAACTACGTATGAAAAATAATTTACTATGAGATAAATATCAAGTAAGGTATTCTATGATCAAATTATTTATTATTAATTTATTATTTCAGCGTGCTGATGGTCGTCGGTGCTGGTAGAGGTCCAATTGTCACGTGCTCTTTGGTTGCTGCAAATCGAGCTGGTCGGAGGGTGAAAGTCTTCGCAATTGAAAAGAACTTTAATGCTTTTAGCACTCTTATTCATTGTAATGCGGATAAGTGGAATAATCAAGTAACGGTTGTTCATACGGACATGCGGGATTGGAAAACCGAGGAAAGGGCCGATATCATGGTGTCTGAACTTTTGGGCTCTTTTGGCGACAACGAACTTTCTCCCGAGTGCCTTGATGGGGCTCAAATGTTCCTTAAAGGTAATTGCGAATTAAGACAAAATAAAAAATTGAATTCTGAGTAATTTAGTATTATGTGAGTGTTGTAAAAAATAAAATAATTAATAATTAAAATATTTGTTTAACAGATGATGGGATTATGATTCCAGAAAGCTACACGTCTTATATTGCTCCAATCATGACACCAAAGCTCTATATGGATGTGAAAATCTATCGGGATGCGAACAAATTTCCATTTTCTCACTTTGAAACGCCTTATGTTGTCCAGATGCTTAATAAGTATGACATTGATAAGCCAAAGGAACTTTTCACTTTCAAGCATCCGAACCGACGTAATATTCCGATTTGATATTCCTATATTTTCTGTTTGGTATTTCTGATATGAGGAATTGTTTTATTTTAAAGAATTTGTTTTATTTTAGAAATCGGCAATTGTGCTGGCACAAACGATCGTTGGGGAATATTGGAATTTAAGGCCACAAGCGATTGTGTCATGCATGGCTTTGCTGGCTTCTTTGATTCAGTTCTGTTTGGGAAGACCCACATGGGAATTTTACCTGAGAGACATTCTCCAGGAATGTTTTCCTGGTTTCCAATCTTCTTTCCATTAAGGGTGAACTACCAATATTAGATTATTAATTTTAAATGTTTAATTGGTTTTTAATTTGCTAACCCATTTAATTAATTTTCAGAATGAAATCAAAATTCAGAACGGGGACAAAATCGTGGTTAACTTTTGGCGTTGTTCGAGCAAATCGAACGTTTGGTACGAATGGTGTGTCGTGACTCCAACTGGATCCATTATTCACAACATCAACGGTCGAGCATACACCATTGGCCTGTGATAATTATTCTAAAAGACTTTTTTCCTTTTCCCGAATTTATTAACTTTTTGAGTTTAATTATTATTTTCCTAACTTTTAAGCTCGGTTTTATAAATAAAATAAAATTTTATGTTTAACTAGATATTTTTTAACCTACAATTTCAATATTAAAATCACAACTACCTAATTATTAGTGTATAGAACAGTGGGATCGTCGTGGGGGAATACCCATCGTGGGCCAAACGTTGGCGAAAGACCAATCAATACATTGCTCTACAGAATTTGCAAAAAGAAGCCAAGTGAACGAAAAAGGCTATGAAAACTTAATATTAACGTGGAATGTATTGGAATGATTCAATTGTTTTGCCAAAAAATAACAAAAATTTTTAGTTTTAATCATCTTGTTATTCCCATATCTTACACGTGAATATTAAGTTTTCATAGCAATTAAGCCTTCTCCGTTCATTTGACTTTTTTTACAATTTTTGTATATGAGCAATGTATTATACAATGTATTATGTATAGATGATCCAATGCACTTTATAGAGCAATGCATTTTTGGAATGACCATCTCGTCATACGTTGCTACCTGAGGCAGCAACGCACTTTACCCGCCCTCCCCCCTCCTATGCATGTTATGCATTTGCTTTCGCCACGAGGAACAATTCCTCGTAGCCAGCTTCATTCTTTCTCGGATCTTTCGACGGGGCGGTTCTCGCTCCTTCCCATTTTTCCTTTTCTTTTTACGACGTCGACCGCCAACTTCACCCGCCGACCTCGCGTCTTCGACCCCAAGTGCCCTCTTCGTCCCGTGCCGCCTCCCGGACACCCCGATCTCTCGACTCGCTCTCCCGATTTCCCGTTTCCGTCATCGTTTCTCGCTCACTCCAGCCCTCATCTTCGCTTCTTCGACCCCAAATATCCTATTCGTCCACTGCTGCCTTCCTGTAAAGGTAAAACAGTTAATTTAAATTATCTATTCAATTAAACTACCAACTTGGTGAATGGGTGAATATTGAATTTTATAATTTAGATTTAACTCATTTACATTCAAACGATTGTAATTATGAATTAAATGCTGAATAATAAATTCCAATTTTCACTGATCAAACATTTTTGTACTTTAATAGAATAGTTAATATAAATTAATAATTAAAACTAAACCTAAGTGAATTTAATTAAGCTTAATAAATTATAATGGAGTTTTTCTCTTCAGGTTCAGCCTTCGGAGTCATAGACGTTGCTCTACTGACGCTCCAGTGCTTGTCCGCCCGATCCCTTCCAGCTCCTCCATCTTCGTTTTCCGCCATCCCGAAGCCTCGGTAGTCAACGGCATCCATTCGCATCATCCCCTTCGCCAGTCATCGACCGTTCGGCGTCTCCTTCACTACTGAAAAGGTAAAATTGTTTTATAATCCTAATATATCCTAATCTTACTTTAATCACTAATAACATGTAATAACAAGTAATGAAATAACTTTGTTATTTAGGCAAAACGGGTCTTCTTTACTTCATATTCAGTGGATAGGATCCTCACATCTGGGAACACGATCCTTTGAACCTCATTTGTTCCATATGCCGTCAATCTCTTCCATCTAGAGCTGATTTAATTGTCCATTACAAAAATCATGCTCTTCAATTCGGGTAAACAATTTGTTATGGCGCATTTTGTATAGCCATATATATTGTGAATCTCTATTGTATTTCCCTATATTAACAATTTTAACTATAATTAACCTAGCTTTATTAATAGTTTTCCCCTCAAAGCTATGTCTTAAGATACTCATAACTATGTCTTGTAACTACCCTGAAAGTGATTTCGTTTAAATCGTTTTAGTGTCCAAGATATGACATGTCAAAGTTTACCCCTCCCCTAATTTCCTATACATTATTTACTCACACTTTTATATGTGAATCATTTGTAAATCAACAGAGTCGAGTCAGAACACGAAGTAATAAAGTCACGCTATTTCTTTCTCTTACGTGAAAATGGATGACCTCTTAGCCTCCTATCATTTCAACATAAAATCTCACTTTCACCTCAATTGACCCCATGACTTATCTCTCTACACACACAAGTTAGAATTTACGCCTCTAACTTCATTTTCATCAAGCCAGGCTTTAAGACCCTGACTCACCACCAATCCGCTGCAGTCGGGCATACTTGGAATTCGAGCTACTTTTGATAGACATGGCGCTCGGAATGAAGAACAAGTAAATTTTCCATTCATTCTTTCACTTCATTCTCCTTCAAATCCTCAAGGAAAAGCATATTTTTGATTGTTTGTACTTTATTTTCTAATGCTTCTTCTATGTCAAAATACTATGGCTCTTCTTTGAGTCTCGATTCGAAATATTCAATTTCTTGTTATTTCAAAGTTAAAATCGTAAATGTATTAAAGTTAATAAATTGAACAATATTGTTAAATTAAAAACTTATAGAATCATTTAAAACTCATCAAGGTTTACCAAATATTGACTTGGCTTTTCGAGAAGCGAATCTACCGGGTGCCAATGATCTTCAAAAAGGAGGATCGAATGATACAAGCTTTTAATGCCGACTATGATCTTCAGAATACAGATTCAGACGTTTCGGAAGAAGAATATTCCATTAAAGAGAAAGTAAGAATTTTTGAAAATATGTATTTTGAATTCATCACAATGTGTCTTGTAGATTGATTGATATTTAAGTAATTCAAATATTATTTTGCATCTCATAGTGGGTTCAAGGATGGAGAAAACAAGGACTTTTATACGCAAAGCTGAGTTTTGAAACTCTAGAAAAGATTCAAAAGAAGTTGGCAGAAGGTCGAACGATTTATGATCAAACGAACGAGGGTCAACCAATGATTAAAATTGGGAAGTTTGTGGTTCCTAAAGTTCTTGCTGATGACCCAGATGCGATCAAAGATCGTCAAGAGCTTTCCAAACTCCAAGAGGTCGAAGAAGAAATCAAACACAAGCAGAAAATGAAGCAACTGAAGAGACAGAAAAAGCGTCAGATTGAAAATGCCGGACTTATCGTGGAAGAACTGAAGAAGAGTAAGAAGAGAAAGCCTAGGGAAAGTAGCGTTGTCGCTTCTAAATCTCAACCTGTTCTTTTGAAACCGGTAAAAAAACCTGAGTCAAAGCTGAAATTGAGAGCGCTTCTTCCTGAGTATTACTTAAAGAAGTCTTACTAACGGAGGGAAAGCGAGACTTCGAGTGACACCAATTTTGAACGAGCCCCCTCAAGAGAAGCTTACTTGAGGAAGAAGCACTTTGAAACGGAGAAAAGAAAAAGAATTGAACAACAAACTTATGGCTACGGATATACTCATGACTATGATTATGATGACAATGAAAAAGGACTCTCATTTCCATCGCAGTTAGTTAAATATTAATTACGATTAACTTAGAATTTAAATTTTGAAAACTTTAATAATACTTTAAACTATATTAGTTAAACACTAATTAAAAGTTTTTAATTATTTTTTCTTTTCTTTCATTTATTCTTTTTTAGTTATACTTCGCGTAAACATAAAGAGTTTACAGACGATGAATATTCGGATCATATGGGTAACTTTGCCCCGAGCGTCCTTGATCGACTTAAACATAATTTTAAAAGGATTTTTGGCCCCGATTATTCAGTACGAGTTTTCCAACCGCTTGATCTTCGGGATCCTGAAAATGCGGGTTGGATTTTTGACCATAAAGTCCCTCAATATGCACTTCCGTTGGACCGACAATATCCTAAGGATATTAAGATAATAAATGAATTGAAAGCATTGAGGAGACCCGCGTTCTGTGTGCTCAAATGCCCTGACAAGTATACTGGGAGGTTGAAATTAAGAAAAGACATCAATGATGGACTCGCAGCTCGTCGAGAATGTCAAGATTGTCAAATTTGCTGTGAAAATTGCGGATGTCCATGTTGCGCTCGTAGATGTATGAACAATCATTGCAGAATGGCCTATCAGAACTTTTATCATGATTTTTTCTGATCCTTTCTAATTCTATTAACTTCAATTTTAAAATTGTTTCGAATTAAAAATGATTAAGTGATATTTAGTGAAGTTAATAACAATGAAAATGTGCAACGCAATTAACTCACATGATAATATGTAAAGTCTTTATTTAAAAGAATGTAAAATTAATTAACTATCACTTTATTTGAATAAATTAAAACTTAACTAAAAATAAAAACTTAATTAAACCACTGTATCGATCATTTCAAATGAAACGGATGTCAGAATCTGAAAGACAAAGGTCACATAATATTGCATTTTAAGACACTAAAATATATAATGCACTTACATGCTGTCGTGAAGAACAAGTAGCTCTGCATGAATGTATTGAAATGAACGTGGCAGCAAAGATGACGAGGCCGGATGAGAGCGTAATGAGAGAAATTAAAGTTCTATCCGTCACACTAATTGTATTCCCATGTACTAACCCATTTTCAATGAAAAGGGACAGAGTGGCGAGAAAAAGGCAAATCAACCCAACGCAAATAGAAGCTATTTGAAATCCAAGTGAAATTCCTATACTGTAATTCAAAGCCCGTTAAAACGCCTAAGTCATTCTGCTATCTGATTAATAATATGTAACTTTTGTGTAATTTGTCAAAATGCCCAAATGTTCATACCTGCATCCTGAAGGAAATTTTGTCGAAATCCATGTGAGACCTGCAGCAATGGAGAAAAAAAGAATCGGACCCCAAATGCCAATTCCGGTTATGTCAATTATCGACAGAGTTTCTGGATTCATTGTTGCATAAAGAATAACCTATAGCATGGATTATAAAAAAAACTTAAAATTTGACATATTTTTTGTAGGTATATTATAAAAAATATTGCAAATTACTTGGCAAAAGAAAATTAGGGTTGAAGCTGAGGATTCGAGTAAAACGAGTTTCTTTATGCCCCGCATGTTCATAATCTTCAAGAACAATTCTCGTTCAGAATCAATTGACCGGAGACGAACTTTCTTCGACTCTCCACCAACTTCTTCAATTTCATCTTTTGACTCGACGTCAGAATCTTCATTTTGAAACTTTTGAGGCTTCATATTTGATTCCAATTCAACTGTTTCAGCTGAAGATCTCCTGTGGAAAATGGCCCTTAGAATTTTCATTCAATCTCAATTGTTCAGTTCAAGAAGATATCATTTTGTAAAAACTTAAGAGAAATGAAGATGGTTAAAAATTTGGTTTGACCTTTTATATTCTCGCAATCAGAATTCAAATTAATGAATGAAGGAAAAGAGGACGTAATACGCAAATGATTAAGAAAATAGGGCAGCGAACTTTTACTGTTTTACTACGTCTTTTCAACTTGAAACGCACATTTTGTCTAATTTACTTTTAAGATTTTAAGCGAGCTTTGTATTATTCAGTATTAAGATATTATATATATTAGATATTAGGGTATTACGAATTTCTTCTATAGACAAACTGTTCAAAAGTTCAAATGGATAGTTGTAAAGTTGTAATATCATAATTATTTATATATATATGATATTTTGAACAATGATGTAAAAGTATAACTAATTGTAAGTACTTATTATTCAATTAACTCTATGTATGTATATACAGATAATATAGAATTTTATTTTTAGGCATGGACTAATTAGAAGTCAACTTTAATTCATAGCATCATAACTATTGTATATTCTTTTGTAAAAACTTTGTAATCAATCATTCTACACTAAACTAACCTTATTATTAGTTCGTTGGACAATATTAACAAGAATGGGTGTAAGATGAATAAGATCAACATGGCCGAAGAAAAACGCTACGCATTACTACTAGTTAAGATTGGTTAAGATTACAAAATGAGATGACGTATTAAGTGGATGAGATTGAGATGAGGAGGAAGCGTTGGAACATCTTGATTGAGATATGAATGAGATAATTTGATATACATTTATGTAAAGGGGATGGCAGTATAGTAGGCGAATAAAGGTAGGTACTTTAGAGATTTTGGGAGAACGTGTTTTGGTACCTTCATTTTGCACATTCAGGTGGATTGGATGAAAATTAGCCTTTCACACACGTGTAACAAAAAAGATTTTTGATAAAAAAATTGGCACGCTTTGATAATTAGATTTTATTATATCTAAATCTAAAATAATGAATAATATGTAAGACTTGCAATTACATACAAGAGAAATGAAGATAGTGAGGATGTGAGGAAGTTGAGTCAGTCGTTGACTCGTGTCGTGTCGCGGTGATAAAAAGTTCATTAAGAATTAGGACTAGACTCGTTCACAAGTTAAATAATCGACATACAATTTAATGATACCAAGAATTTAAATTTAGATAATCACTCGAGAATTCTCATTTTATTAATTGCGCCTTATGGAAAATAACAAGTCTATTACTTAATTAACGTTATTTTTCATTATTTAGCACTTGATGGAATAGAAGAATGTTCATCTGCATTTAAAATTATCTATAATCTATGTACATGTAAAATTAAAGGAATCCATTCCGTACTTGCTGATAGGCATTCATTGTTTGAACAAAGAGAATATATTCGTGGATATTTTGGAAGGTGAGGGAGAGCGGATGTGTATACGTCTTTGTCACCCACAAATTGTAGAGGATCTTGAAATGAGAAAATTGTATTAGCTAAATACACTTTATAATATATAATAAATGTACTATATTATTTATTTCATAGTACATACATCGAGAAATTCTTCAAAGTCGATATTACCCGTACCGTCAGTGTCGCCGTACCTAAGTATTTATTATTAATACTTATTATTGTAGAAAACAATGTTATAAAAAGTTATAAGCAAAGTTATAAATGTTGTATTTATTTTTTGAACAATATAAATGAGAAAATGAGAATCTTACGCCAATGCTGGAATTCTCTTCTTCAACGGTGTCTTGTCTGATAGATTGTCTAAATAATTAAAAATTATATAGATAATATAATGATTTTAGGTTTTATATTTTTCATATACATAAGACTTGTTATTGTGAGAGAGAGAGAGAGAGAGAGAGAGAGAGATGTGATTTAATAAGTAAGTATACTTATATTTTATATATACCAAGACCAAAACTCATTTCGGGAATTCCAATGATTCCATCTCCATCCATCTCAAAGACTTGAAACATATCATGGAGCAAATGAATAATCCGATCACTCCACACTAGATATTTTCCACGGACTCGGGTCAAATCCACTTTGGAGTATTTTTCTGAATCTTTTCTCGACTCTAAGCGCTTCTCAGTTAACCCTATGAAAAGCTGCCTGTCTAACACGTCGCATCCAATCATGGAATAAATGGCCAGTGTCCGTTTCATGTTTATGATCTCTAGGATTTCCTAAAGAATCAAATCTCGTTTATTCTGACCATACATAAATGTAATTAACTATTCATATGAAGAACTTAATAAAAATCAGCAAGTGTAATGTCCATTGTTCGCTGATAACAAATTCGAGTTTTCTGAACGAGATCTTTCTGTGTAGCATTGTACAACCCTGCCATGTACGCAGGAAATCAAACAAGAGCTTAAATAATTTCATGAAACAAGACCCGTGGAGTCCGTTATATGCATAATACATCTTGATTCACTAAAATGATCTAATTAATGCACAGAAATTGTATTTATTTGAGGATTTTCTCCAATCTTCAAGTATTCAGAACTTTCACTTGATTCTCGTTCAATGCAAATTATTGTAACTTTCAATGAAGTAAAAATTGTCTTCCCTTATCTTAACTGACTTAGTTTAAACATTAGTTTCCATCTCTATAAAGAGAAATATTTATTGAAAAGTTAACTTACAAGACATTAAAATTCGATAATTGTTATCTCTAGATCTAGAGTTGTTTCTATGAATAATAAATCTCATTTTTAAATTTGATAATTTATTATTATTATAACTGGAGCTGTGATTAAGCAAAATAATAGACATTAATTTTGACATGAATAATCGTATGTTAAATACAGATTCAGCTGCTCATTAAATCCTATGTCTCACTCGGATTTTGAATGACGATGACAATGTATTCTTCCTCTGAATAAATCAAATAAAGCAATTTGAGTTCCATGGGATCAACCTTCTTTATTAATATTTTTTTTGCAAAAAGTTTTATTTAGAATAGTATGAAGTTTAAATATAAATTACAAAATATCCTACCTGCTGCAAGCATAATCTCATATTTTTTGGATCTGATCCGTATGAAGCGAATCTCATTCGAAGGGTCAATGTCTCTCACGAGCGAGGCTGAACGTTCCTCTAATTGCATCATTCCTCCCACGTACAGAACCGTCGACGTGTTGTCCATAGTCGTACGAATTGGCATTCCTTCAAAATCATTTCACCAATTTATTACCCTACTTCAGTAACTTTTGTTTTATTGGAATTAAATTAATAATTAACCATCCCGAGTCGTAACAATGACTCCTTGAACTCCCCGATGTCCCTGGATCCTCTTGATCGTATCGTCAATATCTGGCACTTGCTAAAAAATAACGTTGAGAAAGATCTAAAACATTAAGTATAGGAAAAATTAAAGAATAATTGCATAGAAAAATTCCTTACCATTATGCTTTGTCAATTTTAAGATACCCAAAGAAAAATTTTGTTCAAAAAAGTTTGACAATAAATTGAGACGGGGGCTGTTTATAAAGAACATTCCCTAGATACAAATTTGATCGATCAAAGAAAGTTTCAATTAAGACACATAAAACACATATACTAAAAGTTACTGGATTCTGGTATGATACATAGGCAAAAAATCTATGCGTTTTTATTCAAGTTTTATTAAATCAATAAGTGTTATATATCATGTTAAAAAGGCGTAAATGCAAAATTCCACTAAAGTTGCCTGTTTATTTATGACTATAAAGCAATATTTATGATGATTAATCAGTATTATATTTTTTAATATTTAAATATCAATGGTGTTTAATAAAAAATAATGTTATGAAATAAAAATACGAATAATTATGAACGACATAAGTATTTACTTATATTTAGTAAGTATACATATTACAAATATCTATTTATTTTAGATCGATGATCAAAACATTAAATTAAATATATTATAATATGACTTAAAAGCGGTAATAGACATCTCATTATATTTTAACTTGCATTCTGACCACTTGTTTTTTGTTTTAAAGTTCAATTTAAATATAGCTGTAAAGAAATTGACATGTTTGAGATATCAGCTGAAAGTATGAATTACTTAACATGTTGTAACTACCTACGTAAAAATATGAGAGATCTGTATATAAATAAATACAATGTAATTTAAATGATTATAAAAGGAAATTTTCTAATTTGGATACAGTTGACTGGAGTTGATAAAATCTTGAAAATCCTTCATGTCGATTGTTGAACAAATGGCCAGTGCTTTCTAAAATCATAATTTAAAAATTTAAAACTAAATATTAGTTGTGGTTTAGATTAAAAGTAATACCCAATTGAAATTAAACTTTCAATCTTAATGAATTACCTTTCTTTCCAAATTCAACTCTCCATCGTTCTCAGTTTTCGGGGACGAGGGAGGTAACGGCGATTTGCTCATTTCTAAAAGTCCAATGATAGATTCATGCTCCGTGAAAGTTAAAATTTTCTTCTTTCCTCCTACTTGAAAATTATATTCTCGGCTCTTGTCCGCCCTTTCACCACCAACATCCTTCACTGCCCTGTATGTAAGTTAAACGATTAATTAATTAAACAAATATTTATAATCCAAGCCACAGATCTCACCAAATCAAAATTATGCATAAAAGGGGCAAATAATATAAATTAACTTAAAACAAAAGCACGATTTACATAGTAATTTTGTTCCTGACCTCTCATTTGGATGTTGATTAGAAGCATGACCCTTCGCTAGAATCCCATTGAAGGTTTGCTCTTTGAGAACTCTTCCGTCCTGCTCGTCCTTGGAATTGGAAAAAGAAGACGTCGGGCTTCTTCTCCCTGGAGTTATCGGTGGACCGTCAATGTTGCAGGAAGATAAATGAAATTGGGAAATGTCATAATTAAGGCGGATTTCTCCTTCTTCCAATGAAGATGAATCTTCGGAATCAATGGTTCGTTGACTCAAAATGACTCTTGGCGTCATTGGCACTGAAGGTTCTTTCTCCTTCACAGGAGTCCAAAAACTATCGCTAATATTTGATAGATCGTCTCCTTTGAGCAAAGACAAACGCTCTTTCGACTTTGAATTAATTTTCTCGCTTTTCCGCCTATTCTTCTCACTTTCACTAGAGAGTCTTTTCTTCGGTGAATTTGCCTTTCTTGGAGCACGTGATGGTGCTTGGGGTGACAAACGACGGGCTTCTGCTTCAAAAATCAGACTCGTCTCACTCGTGGTTTCCACAGGAGTCGGCAAAATCCTTTTGACTGGAGCTTTTAAGCTTGGCGGTAGCGAAGGGGTCATTGAGACAGTTGTAATTGTCAAGGAATTTGACGGTTGGCGAGAAACTTCAACGGGGTTTTCAAAGGGATTTGGTTGAAACGGAGGCGAAGGATCGAGAATCCTCAATGGGGTAATTCTCCTATGACTTTTATTCTTATTGGGCGGCGACTCAGCGGAGGAACCAGAAGAGGAAATTGGGCTACCGAAGATTTGTGATAATAAAGTAGAACTGTGCTTTTTACCATCAGAGGATGATCGTCGCTTGGGAGGAGATGGCCCATTCTTAGACAAATTACTTTTCTGGGCCCTATTAGCTGATGGTGGACTGAATTTACTTTTCTCGGTTCTATTAACAGGGGATGGACTGATCTTTCTTTTCTCTGTTCTTTTATCAGGAGCTGGACCGTCTCTTTTCTCGATCCTTGGTGGATTGGCTTTTCTTTTCTCGGCCCTTTTAGCAGGGGGTGGACTGTTTCTTTTTTCGGTCCTTGGTGGACTACTTTTTCTTTTCTCGGTCTTTTTAACTTGTGCTGGACTGACATTTCTTTTCTCGCACCTCTTAGCTGGTGGTGGACTAATTTTACTTTTCTCGGTCTTTTTGACTGGCGGTAGACTGATTTTACTTTTCTCGGTCCTCTTAGCTGGTTGTAGAGTGAGTTTTGTTTTCTCGGTCTTTTTCGCTGGTGGTGGACTGAGTATTCTTTGCTCGGTCATTTTATCTGGTGGTGGACTGGGTTTATTTAACTTGGTCCTTTTAGCTAGTGGCGGACTAACGACAAGAGGAAGGGAAAGTCTTCTTTTCCTCTCTTGAATTTCTTCTTCTACAGTCGAAAGGTTGAGATTTAGCTGTTTACATTTAGGTTTCGGCGTTCCGAAATTCAAAGAGCGGACGTGTTTCTTTCTTGGGGTACTCCGGCTCTTTTTCTCAATTTCGATCATTTCAGAATGACTTCGAATCCTGGAAGCTGAGCTTATTAATCTTGCTAATAAAGGCGTGACATTCTTCTCTCTGGATAGCAAATCCAGTAAATTCTGTTTCGTTGAAGGAGCTGGAGTTTTCATACTTTCATTGTTCGCTTCACACTCGTTTGCTTTTGGTTCAGGGGTGTCAGGGAAAAGAAGTGAGAGCTTGGATAAACATGATGCTTCTGAGGTAGGAACTTGTAATGCCACTCGCTCGATTTCGTCAGTCGGAGTCACTTCAATGATTCGAGAAGAGCTTAATCCCAATTGTGACGTAAACGTGTCAATGTCAATGGTTTTGGTAACTAAGGCCGAAGTAGAAGGGACGATGGCATTAGTAAAATTAACATGATCTTTGATTTTAATAGGAGTTTTTACTGGAGTGACGAGATGAAAGAAGGAATTTTCTTTCGCTTTCTCAGGGGTTATTTTCACTGGTGTAGTTAGCCTTGCTTTGCGCTTATTTGGAGTTTTGATCATGGCTGGAGGCAACATAAATGGCAACTGAGGAGGAATCCTTGATGTTGAAGGAACTTCACGGGCTCCAGCGGGGATTTTTGGTGCAATGGACCGACGTCCAAGAGATTGCCAACGAGTGGCAACAGGTAAAGATGGCAAGACCACGGGTTTCTCTCTCATTCGAGTAGGAGTCTTTCGGGCTGAAGGGAGCTTGAAGGTCAAGGCGTCAGCTGGAATCACCTTTACAGGAGTTGAAAGCATTTCCAGGACATCGAGGCTGGAAGTTTGAAAGTCGTTAGCAATGGTGAGCAAGTTAGAGAAAGAAGTAGTTTCTGTGCTAATCATATTCGAATCAGTGGGTAAATGATCCATATTCGTGGTGGCCCCTTCACCATTTTTCATAATTTCAAAAAAGAGCTGCTCGACTTCATCGGGGCTTAAAATTGTAAATTGTGGATTTTCTCTCTGATTGATATTATCAGCGATTTTCTCTTGAAGTTGGGTATTCGTCAGGAGATTATTCATTATGGCAGAAGGAATGACCTGCTGATGCTCCACATAAACCTCGTGTTGAGATATCGAGGATTGTTGAGATACATCGTTAAAGAGATTAAAGGGGAAAGAGGAAGTGGAGGGGAGTTCTATTTCTTGTGACTGACTTTCCACATCTTCTGTTTGGGACATTTGGTCCTTTGTTTCCGGCTGAATGGGAAGAATGTGAAAAAGTTCATCTGTATTCGTTCCAGTTGACAGAACGGGAAGACTTGACAGTTGAGAAGGGTCAGGCAAAGGCGGAAGTGCCAATTTTGTAGCGGACGGAGTCGACTTCAGGGCTTCGATGCATTTACCTAATACTTTCAGATTCGTACATAGTCCGTCGATCAAGTTGACTGACTCCGTGGGCAAAACCTTCCATTCTATTACTGATTTCGAGACCATGACTTTCACTATAAAAGAAAAAAAATGAAATATTGAAATGTTTTTATTGTAATAGTTAAATATTGTAATTTGGGACATTTTTAATTAATTTTTAATTGATTTTAATTACCTAATTCTCTTGCTCCAATATAATCAACAATAACATCTTGAAGATTCCCCAAGTTTCCCAAAAAAGACGTGAATTTGGCAAGTTGAGAAATAACATCCTCGTCAGTTTGGTTGACTTTAGGGAAGTATTTGGGCGGAAGAACCTCTTGGAGTAATTCTTCTTCATGGAAAAAGGAGCGAACGCTCTGGACATAATTCTTCTCAACTAGATACTCTTTAAAGAAATTACAATTAATTTTAATTCATAAAATATTTAAATTATCTCAATGGAATAAAGGTTGGTGTATTGAATAATTAAATAACTTTACTTAATATGATGAGGGAAATATCGGACGCGTCAACCTGAACATTCATTTTTTACTGTTTATTAAACTTTTTGAGTTACATGCTATATTAAAAGAGAACAGATTATTTCCGTTATAAACATGAAAAAAGATGCAAAGTGGGAAAATTTGCCTGATCTTTGTTTTGTTCCCGAAAAGTGACGTTAAACTCCCGGTATGAGCCAAAGACGTCTTTAGCACCAAAGAATCATTTGTACTACGCGAGACATTTAGTCTCAAAACGTGAGCGTCTTAACGTTCGCAATCAATACCTAAATTATCTTTTACCTTATAACATTAAACAAATGCCATTATCATAACTACAAATACTAGTGAAAATGCAAACTCACATTGTGAAATGATGGGATGTAATGAGAATTTGATAATGAAACAAATTTTCTTTAGATTTTCTTTATTTGAGTTTTGCTTCTAAATTAATATCTAAAATTTTGATTTAACACATTTTGTGGAGTAATGATTATTTATTTTTGATAGATACTTTATGGAGCTTTCAAATTGAGAGATCTTTCAAGATTTTCATATTTTATAAATTCCATAAATGGTATTTCGAGTTGACTTAAAATGACATTTTTCAAAAACACCTTCAACTCTCAGAGCGAATCATTAAATATCGTAAACTCCTTATTTCATAGAATACGAAACGAGTTCTTATTCAGACATGTTAATTATTTTTTTTACATTTTTTAATTAAATTTCATATCCAACTACACATAACATGGATATACTTATGTAAAGTTATTCTTCAGGAGTATTACACATCAATTAGAGAGTCGATTTTCAGAACTTGAGAAATTATGGACATTCTCGCTTCTCACAAGTAATTCAAACGCAAACTCCTCAATTTACACAAAACTTAATTTAATTATGGTTGAAGTGAACGGATAATTTACATTTTTGGAATTGTTAATATATTTAAATTTAACATTTCGATCATTTTAATTTATCTCATTTATCTGAGAGTTTTCGCTTATTCACTAACCAATTTTACTGGTTTTTAACACATTACACATTTTTGAAACCTTTGTTCACAATTGTAATGTTTTCAGTATTATTAATTATTTAAATTGTAAAAGTTACGCTCAACTAATCCTTTTCACTTACAAGTCGTTTCTTCATTTTTTACACACCTATTAGATCACATCACTTTATATTTATAGAAAGTTTTAACGAAAATTGAAAATCATATCATGTAACTATTATCTCGCTTTGATATCCGTGTATTGATTGAAACTGCAAAAGGAGACTTTTGATTTGAAATTAAAATTCAACATGATTTTGTCAACTCCTTAAGAAATTGGACTATTTTGGACATCATGATTGCTAATTAATTCAAATTCATTGACCACAAGTGTTTTTTTCCCTTGTGGCTTCTTCATTCTTATACTCTCAACCTTTTTATAAATTCATTACTTCTTGAATGTAAAATGTAAAATTATATTTTTCTGTATTTCGTTTCTTGACAAAAACTTTATCTCGTTTCAAATCCTTCTATCAAAAATTTCATCCTGACTGTGAGCAAATCTCCTCGCACGTTCTCGCTTAATGTTAGCTTTTTAAGTAAAATATACCATTCATTAATTATATTCCTGTGATGATTAAATGTGATTCAAAAGGGGGTTCGACTTTGATTTATATAACTAGATTCGGATAACATGATGTTATGCTACATGAACATTCTTTTCAAAAAATCGAAAAAAATTGATTGAAGACGAACTATTGCAAGCTTTTAAGTATTTACACGTTTTGTAAAAATAGCAAAAATTAATGATTAAAAGAACACAAATGTCAAATGATTGTAAGTAGAAAACTTGTGTAAATCTAGATTTGAACTGGAAATTAAAAAGATAATATGTTAAAAAATTCCTGATATAACAATTTCTGTTATATGAAAATACATGTAATTATTTGGCTTTCAAATAAAAGGAACTAATTTTCTTTAACTTTTAGTATCTTGACAAATTGAATGAATTAAAAATAAACTTAAAAAAACTTTTTGACATAAAGGTAAATTAGTTAAATGCAGTTTGAGCGTCGCTCAAATATCAAATCAAATGCAGAGAGCAGATTGGCGAAAACAAAGAAATTATTTACACTTAACTCTACTATTCACACCAATAAGCCAACTTGTAATGTTAAATCACAATAGTTTTATACATTTAATTTTATAAACGTTCTAAACTTGCGGGTTCTTAATTTCTAGTGATGGCGAATTCATCATGGTACTTTGTAAGTATACTCAATTTTTATCTATTTTTTACACAGCGTTAAAAAATGAAAAAAAGAAGAGACCATCATAATAATATTCTCATACCATTCATCATAATCATCTTTTGTATTATAGTTAAATAGTATAGGTACGCGATTAAATGCTAAATTCCCTCTTACAATCTTCTGTATTTTATATAATATCCTCTAAATATGGCTTCAACAATAATTCACAATCATAAATTTGGCCACAAAGTCAATTGACTTCCATAATTTGCATTGCTCTGTTCCTTTTCATAGATTTTTAAAGTTCATTGAATCAAATAAAAGTTTTTAAATATAATAAATTCTACTTAATTAATTAAACCTGGCTCTCGATTGTTCAAGTCTCTTTAATGACTTCCGACAACACTTCATTTCGTATCACACTTCCTTCTCCTTTACCATACTGAAGTGTCAACACAAATTGAGTAACAACTCGTCGACTTTGAGAGTTCACGCAAAAGCTCTTGAAATTATTTGTAACATTTTCAAAAAATATTAAAATACACTATGGCAATTCGAGCCTCATAGGCTAATAAATGGTCAGGAATTTAACCAAGAGTTATTTAACAATGTGTAATTTCTCATATATTAATAAAAGTGAAGGAAATATTGTATAACTTTTACTTATATATAAATAAATTTTAATTAAAATACGATTTAAAAATTAATTACATGTTGGTATATTAAATTGCATTTGAAAATACAAACTTATATCTTATGATTAAGGCTCGTTTTATGGCACAATATTCAACGAAACACTTTTGTTATGAATGTATGTAAGTAAAAACATCCAGTTGAAACATTTAAAAATTGATAAATAATTGAAGTTATAAATTTCACTTTCTCAGATTACTCTTGGTAGTGAAACCTTTGAATACAAGCAGGCTATTAAAGGCAGTAAATGTAATTTGAAGTTGACAAATTACTTATTACACTTGTTCAAATACTAATAAATATACATAAGTAGTTAATAAGTAGTAATGTATAATATTAAGATTCGAATGAAATATAAATGGCAAATCTTAAAAAAGTTTAATAGAAATGTAAGAAAAGTAAGAAAGGAGAAAACATGTAGCATAAAGAATAAAGAGAATAGATGACTTGAGAATTTAAATTTTTCTCCTAAAATCGAATGATCCTGTTTTGGGTATCCGAGGTCGAGGTTCCTCTGGGTAAAATGTCACACCTTCCACGGTGTAGATGCTCGACTCTATATAAACATAAAGAGATCAATTAGAGGAATTGTAAAGGAGAAATTGAGGCCATGGGTGTGGAGAAGCGTGACATTGATTGATGTCCAAATATATTGATTCTCACCGCTTGGCAACTCGTAGATCTTCGGAGGGAGATCAGAAAAGTATTTATGGCGGAGAGCCTCGTCTGCTTGCAGTCTTTTGTCCGGATTCAACTAAAAGAAAAAAAATTTCATGAGCCCAAACTCCATGCAAATGCTAATCGACTCCTTTCAATATTTATGAGGCCCAGGTGGTCATTTGACACTCCTTTTAATTCCTTCTAATGGGAAACTCGTTATTCAACATCCCATCATTACATTCTCCTTCTCTCTCTAATCTTCAATGAATAATCTAAGAATTCCGTGTGTACCTGTAAAAAGCCAGAAGCTACGTTTTCGGCGAAAGCGACATCGTAGAGTCGAGGGAATGCGATTCCTAATTTCTGAGACTTGTAAATTCTCCGTACTTCCCTTCCATAATTCGCTAATTGGCTAACACCTGATTCCAAAAAAAGATTTTCATGTCAAAACACAATAAATCACCAACACCTTTGCAAATAAACAAAATATACAATGCTATTATTGCTAGTTTTTTCAATTTATATCACCTTCCCAAGTTTTCTCAGTTGGTGTTCCAAGTATCCGAAATATTTTGTCGAGCTGATCGGAGACATCACGAACTCCAGGGAAAACCGGAGATCCTGTCAGCATCTCAACAAAGATGCAACCGACGCCCCAAGTATCAAGGGAAGTTGAGTAGTCGGTGGATCCAAGAAGAACATCCGGAGGACGATACCACAACGTGACAACTTCATGAGAATAAGTGTGGGATGGAACCGACTTGGCTCGAGCCAACCCTGAATGATTAAAAATTAATGTTGTAATACTTAATAGATAAATTTCATAAATGGAAATTATAAAATGTTAATATATATTAATTACTTAAAAAAATTATATCATTCAACACACCAACCAATATAAATCTAGTAAAGTCAAGCATTTAACACATAAAAAGAATAATAATAAAATTGCATGGATTTTATACCAAAGTCAGCAAGCTTGAGCTCTCCAGTTTGAGAAATGAGAAGGTTCTGTGGTTTAACGTCTCTATGAAGAATTCTTCGTCGATGGCAAAACGCGAGACCACGAAGAAGTTGAAAAAGGAACAGCTTCACATTACGAGGGTTAAGGCCTCCTGGGTGACGTTCCAAGTATTGTGAAAGATCTGTGTGCTGTGAGAGAAAATCCAACGTGTCTCAGACTCAATTTGTAAATTGTTTACAATGACTTTTTCTTAATTGATACATCCATACATGAATTTAGATCATTGACTTACAAGATATTCGAAAACGAAGGTAAGTGTATGTCGCGTATGGACGATGTCGTGAAGAATGACAATATTTGAATGCTTGAGGTCTTTGAGAAGAGATGCTTCTCGAATTGCAGTAAATGGCGTTCCTTCCTCTTCTTGGAGTCGAATTTCCTTCAAAGCCACGACTTGATTCGTAAGACTATAAAGTCAATTCAAATATTTAGATTTTATTTTTATAAATCATTTATTATAATTTTTAATTAAACTTTAATTTAAACTCTAGCTTTTCATCATTATTTAAAAGTTTTGAATCCCTACAAACGTCTGTGAAATCTCTTTTTCTTATAAGACATCCGACGAAAGCAAAAACTATTCGCATCTGTCAATATTCCTCTTTCGTTACTCTCACTAAGAAACCCAATACATTTGCATTTCACTTTCAAACATAAATCTCATTTACGTCTTTCAAGAGCACCTAACTACCCGAGCATCTTTCAACACCTAAAATGTGACCGAAACTTGTATTAAGGCTAAATAAGTTATCTTCCCCACCTCATACATCCCATTAAGCTCAAATTGACTTCCCTATAAGGTAAAAGAAGTAAAAAACGAGGATGTTCAAACTGTCAAACCAAATTCCATGATCTATATGTAGGATCCATTGAGTAAATTTTTAAAAGAGAATCCAACCGCGTATTTCAAATGGCAACACAAATTAAACAAGACAAGAAAAGTGGAAAATCGAGTTACAAGACGAAGTATGAAATTTCACTTTGGTAAAAATAAAAGATTAAGAATGAAATCAAATGGGTATTGTTATTTTATTACATTAACTCGTAATAAATTGGAAAAGGCATATAATACTTACCTACAAAGAACAGTAAAAATACACATTTAGAAGAGAAAGGCTCAAGTTGGGTTCACCCTCATGAATCTCTCAGTTCCGAAGAGAAAGAGGGTGGAAAATGAAGTGTGTGCCAGTGTTTGTTATTGAGTCTCATATTCATCATATTTCTCTTCTCATTCTCTCCCTTGTCCATCAACCAGCCTAATTTGAAGAAAGAGATACAGAACATAGGGGAAAGCCTTCTGTATTTATCTTCCCTTTCATTCCGGATCGTTTACATATGACAACTTCCTTCTGTTTGCCCAATCACTCCCGACCACTTTTCCTTCATAGACAAATAGGAATAGGGAAGAGACGGTTAGCTATAAAGGAGATTTCCTATCTCAACCGTATCCTGTGCATTTATTCATCTACTTATTAAAGGTCCAAGTCACAAACTATTACCCTTGTTTTCACAATCATTATATTAACTTGTTCAATATTGGTTCGAATCCCCTCGTCATCTTTAGGCGTCACTGGCGTCCTTTTCCGCTTTCTCATCCTTTCAATTTAAAATGAATTTATTGGGACTCAGCAATTTCAAGCCGAACACACAGACTTCTATTTATTGATCATTCTAATTTAATTAGTTATCCAATTTTAATTGGTTTTGAAATTTCTGCGAGGATCTAGCTTCAGTATAATTAATTACTCTACAGATATTTAAATTGGATTAAATTCATTGAGTCATATCATCAACAGAGAATTCATTTATAAATATTATTATAGAAAACACTTAAATTTTAAATTGGCTTCTATGTATGAACAAACTGAATTACGAAAATGTCAAATATTAACTTTCTCGACAATTTTAAATAACGAGTTATTGAAGTTATACCAGAAGACCAAGAAAATTGTTTATTATTCAGGTAGACGCGTCAAAGAGAAGAGAGTGAACGCGGTTTAGCTATAAAATACGGATAGACTGTTTGAAGTCAGAATTTAATAAGGTTTCATATGAATTTTAATCGAAAGTTTCGTCTGAATAGGTAAAGTTTATCCGTGCCTTTTCTCTGTCCTCCTGAACCATCTCTCCCCCATGACTCATGAATCGATTGCCGACGTTATTAAAAACACTCACATCATCTCAAAATATTAAAACATAGAGATAATTCCTTCCCCTTCCCCTCCCCAAAGCTCAAACACTCGAGCCAATTACAAAGGATAACTTTCTAAAGAAGATTTACTCTAGCGGAAAACCTCCAACCTTCCAAACTCTTCGTGGAGCACGGAAAATGAAAGTGTTCGTGTAAATGTATGAAATGTATACGCTCCGCATCCAGTATTTTCGTCCATAACTTGAATATGAACATATCGATCGATAAATCAAGAGTCAAAATTCCCTTCCAGTTTTCACAATAAGAAACATGAAAATGAGGATTTTTGCAATAGAAGCGAAGAAGTTGTGTTGTGGAGAAGGCAGTGGAAGCTTATCTAAATGAGTGTGGTAAGTGGAGGAGTTGTAGAGAAAACTATACTCGTTTTCATAATGTGGATGAGCCAATATCCAGTGGAGCCGCGAGAAAGACTCTTGCGTTCGTTCAAATGGATTATCCGACGGAATTTCGCAACAAGGGAAAGAAATTTAACCGTAATGATCTCGAATTTGAAAAGCGATGAAATTAAACTGTTGAAACATTCTCTATAATACAAAAACTTCAAGCACTCAATGACCATGAGACAATAAGGGTTCATTTTAACATGACTTTCTATTCAACAAAATGAAAATGATATGAGAAGTACCTACTCTAGCATATCGCAAAATTACATTTTCTGATCTGAAGAATAGAATCTATAATGCAAAAATCAAATTCATTTTAACCACTCTAAAATATTAACCACTTATAATAAAAAAAGCCACATGTAAATTCTTATTCTTTTAATATTGTAACCGGTTGAAGAAAACGAACAATCTAATAATAATATTTAACTTTTAGTATAAATAAAAATCATTAAAAAATAAAAACGACTTAGAGAATAAGAATTTAAGTAGGTAAGTGAATTGAAATTTTTAACCCGCTTGTTATAAGTACACATTTCATGCTCACTAATGCTAAAATATACTTTAGGCTCTTGACTTCCGAGCATAGGTAATTAGCTTTTACGCAAATGCATAATGAATTGAAAGTACTATAAGGAGTTGACAAGATTCATAATTCTCTGAACGGTTAGTGAAGAGGGTCGAGAATTGATGTGGAATTGATGAGGTGGTGATGTGTAAGGAAGTGGATGAGTGTTCGTATTCCTCCCATTGTGGAGACAATTAGGAAACGATTCGTTCTCCCTACATCAACCTCCTCTAGCTCCCTCGATGATCCTTAACGAGAGGGAGTCAGGCGATGGGGGCATGGAAAAGATCAAAGTTCTCTCTTCAACGTCTCTATCCGACTATTAATTGAATTCGGACGGTAATTGGAGTCGTAAACTACACATTGAACAAGTTGAGATATAATTCTCCGTCTCCTTCTTCCACCTTCCAATACAAACTTTCTTCCTCAATTCTCCATTTCATTCATCTCGATATATCGAATAACCTTATTTGATCTTTATTCAATTGCCAAACATATAATTTACCCATTGCGGCACATGTATTGTCTTTTCATAGTTTCTTATAAAAATTCAACCAATAAAAGAATATAATTAAACATTTTCTCATTGATTTTGATACAGAAAAAGCATTAGATAGAATTGGCCATTTTGGAATCAAATTTCATTTCGTCATAATTTCTCATTATAATAAATAACCAACTAAATTAGTTTAGGTACATATAAAACTAATATATCAATATAGTAAACACATTAAATAGGCAGAGAATATTATAGACCAAAACTTATACACGTAAATAAATATTACAATTTAATCCACATAGGTAATGGCACACAAAGAATTGCTCCCAATTTCCTATTACAGTAAAGATTATTTTTACTACATTTGAAAGTCCATCTGGGAAAGACTTATGTCGGAAAGTCATTTCTAAATTGCCTCGATTCTTGGAACGACCCGAGGATCCGAATTGCCTGATAAGCGTGAGGATGAACCCAACTTTTCGCCTTCCTTCCGAGCCCAAAGTCCGAAAGTGAACCGCCCATTCGAATCTCAAGAAAAATCAATAGGAAGCAGAAGTCCAGTAAAGTGATGCCTAAAACGGCATCAATCCCTCCCCCAACCTCAAATTAGGTGAGTTGGAGAAACCGTCTGTGCATTAAACTTGAAAGAGAAAACTCGCCTTTGACTTCCCAACCATCTCCGCCACCCGGGCAAAGAGTTCACACAGCATAGAAATGTGGAGAAAAGTGGAATTCACGCAGTTGGCATTGTTGACATTTGACATATCCTTTGTTAACTCCTCATCTTTCAACCCACCGCACTCTCCTGAATTATTACGCCCATTGAGTGAGGAGCAAATCCTTTCCACGCGGAGGGAGAGAACTCCTAATGTATGGAAATGGCCGGGAATCCCTTTCTCTACCTTTCATATATGGAAATAGAGGACTTGACGGTGGAGAGAAAATAGCCGAATGTATTTGCAGCAGAAACTGTTCAGTGTATGTAATCTTCTCCCCTCTTTCGGTGTAGAGGGAGGAGGATGAATCTCATTTTCCCTCTTTCTGATGGGGAAGAGATGAGGTTGAACTTGGAAGGAGTTCGAAGCCCTTCCATTACCTTAATCAAGTGTCAAAGGTCCTCATCTTCTCCTGCTTTACGAGTCTACTCACATTCACTTTAGACATGATTCAAATACTCGTTCAGGGACCTCATTCTCCAACTTCCCTCAAATACCATGAGGATCCATTTTACATTAATATGAGATTATTTATGCGTGACGGACCAAAAGAAATTTTCCGTCATATTTTATATTTGATCATTATTAAGAATCCAAATCACTTACCGTCAATATAAATCAATATTCTTTTACACAGTAAAGTTCAAATAGTTAAGATTGTCAAAAAATTCATTAGGGTGGTAAAATAAATAGGAAACAATATTATATTGTTCAAGACGTGCCATATTGATTTCTAAGTTTTGAAAGGAGACGAGAGGCGTGGATGATAAAAGTTAAAAGACAAAAGGCAGCAGCCAGAGATTTCAAAAGAGGAGGTGAAGTGGAAAGAGGGAGAAAGACAAAGAAAGGAAGGCTAATCAAGGAAGAACACTAAAAACGATCCCTTTTCAATTCCTATACCAAATCCTCTCTCCCCACTTTCAAAATTATATTTAACGTAATATTATAGAACTTTCATCTCAACTTTCCTCTATGTATGTAATTAGAGGAAAGATTCATTCATAGTTCAACCACGGCTCCTTAGAATACTTAGAATACGGCAAATACTTCTTTGAAGAAGCCTCCAAAGTTCGTGCTAATATTTAAATCAAATTGAAAAGTGTAAGTCGTTTTAGAAAACTTTCTAAAGAATCAAACCGACATGGTGGAGTCGTAAAGGCTATTATCACCTTCTAACAACTTTCCCAGTCACATTTATTTTCCTGCGCATTTATATATTAAAAATAATGGAAAAATATAAAATTGTGGTACACAGACAGTAAGCCATTTCTTTTCTTTAAGTACAACATTCTCATGGATTACATAAATAAGTAAGTAGTTAACAAATTAACATGAGAAGGAAAGTGGAAGGAGAGAAACAATATTGCTGTGTGGTAATGGAAGTAAGATGTACTTCTCGTTAAGATCAGTACATTTAGAAGTAGTATCCATGTTGGATGCATATAAGCAAAAGGCTCCTCCTCTTCAATTTCACTCCGACTTCATTCGATTCGTAGTCCAACTTCCCTCATTATTTTCAAACAAAAACTCTCGGAGAGAGACTGAGTGGAAAAGAAAGTTTTTGAAGTCTAGCTAGCTAATAATACATATCATACGGTATAAGTGGAAGTTTTAAGATATCAGCCTTTCCAAGAGGCCGTCGACGCCAGAAAACTTTAACAAACCACGTTACATCCCAGAGTCAGATGAGGAAGTTTTATCTCAACGAGAGATTTGTATAATCATTTTAGAGTTAGGATTCTCCGAGTCGTGTCAATCAAAGAGATTAACTGTCAGAGACAACCGTACACGCCAGCTTGTTACTCAAACTTTTAGCAAGAGTTTCAAATCTCTTTTCCTTCTCCCCTTCATATACCCCACGCGACTCCTGGAATCGAACGAACAACTTAAGCATATATGAAAGTATTAGCAAATGACTCTAAACTTATTCTCACGCATGGAACGGAAATTGAACAAATGGAAATTACACGCCTTTTAAAACATCGGAACATCCACTACGGAAGGGAATCTCATCCTAAAATCATGAGAACTTAAACGTTAATAAACGAACCCAATTCCATTTACTCTGCTAATTTCAATTCAAAAATTTCCGGTGTTTTGACCAAAGCCAAAATGTTAACAAGTTAAAATCAAAACACTATTTCGTGTTTATTAAATTGAGTCAATGAAGCAATCGTGTAGATACATACTTATGAATTTTTCATTCAATTTTAGTGAAAGGAAATGCTGGTTTGGATGTGAGAACTAAACGAATTTCTGTTCGTGACATCCCTCAAAACTCCAAATGGATTTCCCTTGTCCAATTAGTAAAGGAAATAATTTAATGAGACAGACATTATGATGAATCGAAGGGACGGTGAAAACAAATTGTTCTTGTGTGAGTAAAATATCTCGTATCTCCAACAAGGATTTTGGTATTGACGGGTCCATGAAGACTCTCGAGCTCACCGTGGTGGATCTCCTCATCATCACACATCTTTTTTCCCCTTCTCCCGCATCCATCACTCGGGTCTTTTTCCACAAAGTCTTCTCCCCTTTTTACATGTTTCATTCCCCTTTTCTCATTCTCCCTACACTTCTCTTTCGAATGTCAACCACTTGAGTAGAAGAAGAAAAACCTAATTCTTCCTCCTGCGTCTTATCAATTTAAACGAAATTTTTTTTGTGAGAGGAAATTCATCCATTACTCCTGCGACTGCGATGGGGCCATGAATGGGAAATAATAGGAAAGAATGTTCGTAAAATGCTCATCCTTTTGTGTCTACTTTTATGAATGAGATTCGAGGTAGAGTTCGACAGATAAATTCCTTCCTCTTTCCCATAAGAGGAAATGAGAGGAGAATTGCAATAAAAGATGAACCCAGATTAAATTATATCTTTAATCAAAAATGAGGAATAGATGGGGGAAGTTGAGCGAAGGTGAGAGGTGAATATTCATTCTGGAGCCGTTCGTATGAATAGAATACGAATGAGTATTATGAAATGTCATATTCGAGCTCATATCTGTCGAGTCATATCATACATTAGCTAACTCGAGAGTCTTATACAACGTCTATCGTTAATAAATATTATCTCCTTTTTATCATATTAAACTGTATGTATAAACTATAAACGTGAATTACGAAGGCTATTATAGCTTATAGGCGCACAAAGATATTGGAATAACATGTGACTGTGAGCTAAACTATGAATTCTATTGTACAACTGTATTGGCCCAAGTAAAAGAAATGGAAGTTCTAATGGTTGAAAATTTACCCATTGGAGTTCTTGTGCTTGGCGAGTACAAAGGGTCTCCACTTTGCCCTTATGTAATATAGGATTTAAGGGATGGGTACTTGAATCTTTTCATCGTATTCCAAAGCACATGAAGTTTTACATGGCCTAAAAGCAATGAAGGCCTTATGGCGCAATGGATAACGCGTCTGACTACGGATCAGAAGATTCCAGGTTCGAATCCTGGTAAGGTCGTCAACTTTTTGCTTTTTATTTAATTACAATGATTAATATTATTAAATGACTTCTATTATATGATTTATAACGAATAAATAAAATAATTTAGAGTTATATAATCATATTTTTCTTTATATAGCCACTTCAAAAGTCAATTTTGATTAAGCATTTAAAATGAATAATATCGGTAAACTTTTTAAATTGCTTCTCGAATTCATGAATAAAAGTTTGAAAGTATTTTAATTAAACTGTAGTTAATTAGTTTGAGATTTTGACATTGTATTTAAATTATGTCAAATACAAAGACTTTCAGAACGAGTTAATTAATTATATGGGCAATGTCAATAAACGTCATGAACTTTTGGATCTATTTTCCAAAGAAAATTAGAGAACAAAATTGTAAGAAAGATTTACAATGGACTCGGAGCGAATTGGAAGGGTCATTGAGTAGTTGAAACACTCGAGCGGATATTCGGTTCTCCCATCGCCTTAAGTTCTACAATAGAATGTGAGAGGAGGGGTTCTGGAAATGGGCATTATTACCATCCTCCATTCTCCGAAAATTGTTGACGGGGGGACATCAAAGATTGAGATTGAAATAAAGGACGAGTTTCTTATCGACATCTCCGGTCCTTTTATTTTGATCGACGTCGGCTCGTAAGTGAAAAGTGTCAAATCTCCCAAAGAGGCAAGTGAGGAATTGTACAGAAATCATTCGAGGTTGGAGACGGAAAATCTCCCTTTTCCTCCTCAGAAAGACATTGGAAGTAAGGAGAGAAGTTTGGGAAAATGGAGCCGAACTTTTCTTTCCTGGAGGGAAGCCAAAACCGATAAATCTGATCACGATGAGCCTCAACTCCCATTCACCGCCAACACAAGGAAAAAATGAAGGAGAAGAAAGGAGTCGAACATCTTTCACGATGTCCATCAGGATGAGATTCTCAGATTATTTTCCTCTCTCTCTGACCCCTCTTTCATTCCTCTCTTCATATAAAATTTTTTGAAAGTCGAGATCCATTCATTCCCTCCTTTATCACATCAAATTGAAACGAGATAAAGGAAAGCGATAGAGAGAATTATAGAGGGAATTAGGAAATAATTTAAAATCTCTCTTAGGATATTATAAAAGAAAAATGAGTTTTTAAATCTCAAGTGATAAAGCTCATTCGAAGATGAGCATACTTAAGCATTTTAAGATCCTCATATAACTTTATTCCCATCTTGAAAATAATTTCGTTTTATACCTCCTCAATCCTTCTTTCAACTTTATTACAATAGTAAAGGGTTGAATATCAATTTATCAAAAAATCGCTCACTTTTCAAAATATTCTATTACAAACCTTGCTTGTGAAACTGAATAGTCCCTTTGAAAGAGCACCGAGAAAATTATATTATGAGAGGTAAAAAAAATTGAGAAGAAAATCAGCTCAAAATGCTCAAATATCAAATAGCATTGTTCCCTCTGAGAGTCACCTCGTAAAAAGCTTCTTGAGACCCTGGAAGCAAACGTGTGAAAATGTGAAAGGTATGCATGATATGTATGAAATGGATCGTTAGATTTAGATTTGCCCTTTCTTTATTATTTGTTGAAGGATTCCGCGGCGTGTGTCTCGGGACTGAGGCAGAAGATCCCCGCTGGCACTGAATCGGAATCTCTGACAGTGCCCTTGAGGAGTGTAAGGGAGCCGTCTGTTTCCTCAATTTCCTCTCGCTCCTTCTCACTCCGGAGAAAATGGGGAAGATCCTTCATTCCTCCTGGGCTTATTCTAATAGAAATCTCGCAACTCGACACTTCCCCTCCCATATCAACCCAATGAACCCGGATTATACCAATGAAGGAAAATCTAAATTATAAGAGCACACATCACTCCTACACAACAAAGTAGGATGTGTCCTGGATGTGACTATACCATAGTCGATTGATAAGTGAAAAGGTAAATCGAGCAGTCAAGCAGTCTTGCATGTCTCAAATAGAGGATACAAGAGTTGAGTAATGATGTCTCCATTTTAATCTTTTGGATCATCGCGAATTGGATCCACTAGGAAAGTAAGTTTATCTTATAGTCCAAATCCTCCATCCTTACTGCCCTTTCGCATCATTGCATGAGCCATATACTGATGTATATATTACATATACTATCATTAAGTAAATAGAAAAGGAAGATTCAAAGTGTTTCTCACGTATGCGAGCTATATACATGAGAGAATGACAGTCCCTATTCTTCGACCTCACCCGTGAAATCAATTCTCCCTTTGGGAAGCTGACTTTCCTCACTACAGCTGGTCTTCGTCCTTTAGAGACTATGGATCATGGGGCTTTCAATTTCAATTCCCTCTCCACGTAAATTCCCTGTCCACTTCCCCTACATTCCTCCACTCCTTACATCTCAATTGTGGGTGGTTCAAAAGAATCCTCAAGGAGAAGCGAAGGAGGAATAAATGTAAAAAGGATTCTCGACTCACACTTCTCTAACTTCACTTTATAAAGTGAAAGGCGAAGCTCCGTTCAACTCCCAAACCCCAAACTATACTTTTTACTTAAGGGCGCGTGAGGATCTCTCTGTAGCATGACGGAAGATATAAGAAGAGGAACCCTGATGGCGGTCGTACACACGGGTTGATTTTGAATTCGTGTTTCCCGAGCGTCCTTATGTTTTTACAGTGTATCCCCACATCCGTGTGGATCCAATGCACTCTCTTCCCTTGTAAACCTAATAAATTCGGTTCTCCTCCCAATTTGCACCCGGCTCTTCGCCAGCTTCGACCAATTCCCGATCGAACCCGCCTTCTTCACGATGAAAGTCAAGAGCGAGATAAAGAGACGTTATTTTTTCACAGCACGCCTCGCCCGTTCCCCCCATTTCGACGGCCAGAGAGATTTCCTCTTAGAAAATAACAAGGCGTAATATTTCATCGGGCGGAGAGCCCCAGAGGAATACATTTTCCTCCTCCCAGAAGAACATAGAAGGATCTCTCTTCATTACTCTCCACCATAATCCTACACCTTTCACCTCCAAATTTTATAAAAACCAAATCCAATTATAATGACAAAATGACTCAGTTTGTGTGCAATAAATAAATATTTATATATACAATAAATAGGTATTAGAAATTAAAATACTAAAATGTTAAAAATAAATTAAATCTATGATTTTTTTTAGTTATTTAATATTTTAAATAAATATTAGATAAAAATGCAAAATAGTCTCCAATAAATTACTTTGAATGCTCGATACAATTAAAAATATTCAAAATGTCTTTCACACGCAGCAGCGCATTTAATGCCTTCCGTGAGGTTGATCCTCGGTTCAAGGATAGAATTGGTTTAATTGAACGCCAATCCTCCATCTCCCTTTGCAAATGGCATACGAGGCACAGAAATTAATTAATGTTTAATTGGTCCCTTTGACTCCGAGTGTCTCCTCCCGCTCTTCTCAATTATTCACATCCCTGATAACACTCTCTTGTAATCATCTCTCCCTTTTCTCCCGTCTTCCAATTATTCCCATTCAAAATCGAAAGGGTTGAATTTTCTTTCCCCCTTCACTCTCCTCTTACTCCACCTCAGAACACATGTTGAATCCATTAGAAATAAAACTTCATTACACACCCTTACATTATATAAATCAAAGAAGATTTTAATTTGAAATCTAAAGGGAATCACCTTTATGCCACGAACCATACACTTAACTATTAATTCAAGTGTTTAATAAAGCAATAATGAAAGAGACTTTATTAACAATCCTCAAGTTCCTCTCATATAAATACACAAGCATAATGATCGTACTCTGCATTACTAATGCAATTTTGCATTTCCCTGAATGATGAAAAGTTCGTACCGAAAAGGCTTCAAGTTTAGAAAATTGCTAGAGCAGGTGAATGTAAAAGAGTATATAATGTAATACTTACTTTGAGAATCCTTTGAATACAGTTGCATAAGAGCCTTCTCCAAGTTGCTCCAGCTTCACATACGCCTCTGATTTCCCAAACGGAGAGTCCCCCTGAAACAATAAAAGATTTCTCAGCTCAACTTCTCCCCTTTAAATTCAAGTGTGGTTATTACGAGCGTGAGAGTCGTAAACTCGACTCTCCGCCCTTCCAGCCGCGCTCCAAAAACTCCAATACCTTCATATTCCTTCTCTCCAATTGGACTTTACACTTAAAAGGAATCGATGAAGAAAGAAACTCAACTTTCACCCAATTTTCCACATCAACAAATAAAAGACACGCCTGTCCTACTCGCCAATCTGCGAGAAATCTCCCATTGAGTCCCAATCCCACTCCATGCGAGTAATTGGAAGAAGAAAATAAATAAATTTATACGACGAGATTGTCAATAGAGAAATTCACCTTCAAGTTATTTTCTTTTCATTAGTCGCTCCACATTCAGAGCGGCTTAGAACAAACGTTAAACTGATAAACCATATCGCACTTGAGCAAAGGTACATCCCAGCATGTATTTTTCGAAGTGGATGAGAAGCTATAAATCCCCTTCTAGCCTTGACAGCTGGAATAATTAATGGGATACACTAATGGACTCCTATCACATCAAATCACGAGTCTCATCTCCTCGCCAGAATCAAACTAAAAAACCTCGTTTACTTGCCTCATCAATTACTCCATACTCACAATTATTCCTTGGACTGGATATTGTGAATAATATTTTAAAATTGAGTATTTTCACATGAATTCATTACAGTTTACTTATTAAAAAATCGTAAAAAGTGTTAATTAATTTAAAATTTGAATATCCCATTTAATATTTTAATATTAAATCTAATTAAATACTTTAAAACAACTCAATAAATATTAGGTGCCATTTTTTTCATTTGGTAATTAATAAAATGTCAATAATTATGAAATTTTCCTTCCTGAAAAAAAGGATTAATTTCATTATTGTTTTTCCATTGGGGAGAAAAGGAAGGAAAGAATTTAACATCCTGTCAAGTTGCCTACGTTGATTCTTCCGGATCATTAGCCTTACCAACCCAAGATGATTCCCCATTAAGGCCCATCTTCAACGCCTTATCTTCCTGCTTTTGAACCCCTAATGCAAATTTAAAAAAGATAGGAAAGAGATATACTATCCGGAGTTCGAGATTCACATAGAATAAAAATAACGAGGAAAAATCGAAATGTGACTCCACTTTATTCCCCTTCATTCACACGTTTCAAAAAAGTGGATTTTGACTCTTGTTGACTCTGAGTGGTCTCATCTCCATTGGGCTTGGAAAGAGAAAAAATTCACCATGTTTTTTCATCCTTAGTGTGGGGCCTCTCGAACTTATTTTTGGCATTCTGACAAAAGGGTTAGCGTAAACTCCTTTACTTGGTAAAAAGTAAAAATCTTAGACTATACATAACAATTTAACTTCATACTCACCTCATATCCTTTAAGACCCATGAGGAGACAACGACAAATATCCCTACCAGTATACCTACTTGCCGTCCACATTTGTCTCAACAAGACCAATATAAACTTGCTTGTCCTTTCTATACCACGTAACACTCATATAAATCCAAATTTCCTGGGGTATCTTCCATGAATGTCCAGTGACTACGTACATGATTGCAAGATTCGATTTGAGATAAACCCAATATCCCCATGTAAGAACATGTATGAATCTATTCAAGTTCAGCCTGAGAAGATAACTTGGGTTTTCTTACAACTTACTTTCGCAACAACAAGTTTGAAAATCAAAAAGCATAAACCAAGCTCTAAGGACACACTCTCAACCGAATCACATAAACCGTGAATGAAAAAGCAGATATTTCCCTTTATCGACACACTCATTTCACTCGAGTCAGACTCAACTTTCTATTTGGATTTCTCCGTCTCCACTCAAACAACCAAATGAGAATTTGATTAAATAACAAATAACAATTACTTCTGGTACTTCAACTAAATACGTAAAGGAAAATCCGTTCCAGCCCAACCGGAAGAATGTGCAATCAGTCGAATTAGGGAAACGGTCAAGTCTCAAAAGTAAAATAATGAGATGAGACAATTTCATTTCTTCATCATTACATCATCGTGCGGGGAAGAGCAATTTGTGAGTCGAGGGAGAGAAAGATAACTTGCTTGTTCATACATACATCGCCCCTATCCCTCCCAATGTATTCCCCAAAAGACCCTGGAATCGATTCTTGATTTCCTTCTCCAGAGACTAGGAGAGGAGAGACGGGGAAAGAAGAGGATGAGCTCATAATGCGTCTTTTTCTTCTTCCTTTTGTCTCGCTCATGCCCGCCAGTCTTTCCCCCCTAAATAAATTATTCAAAGGGGACACACGGAGATTCCTTCCCTCAAATGAGTACAAAAAAATAAGAAATCTCAACCCTCGAGGACAAAGAAACACAGAGAGAACAATAATCCTCCCCCTCGGAGAAAGAAATAAAGAACTTTTACTTAACCCCCTTATTCCATCTTTAGCGGTCCTATATTAGAAAGCTATGCACACAGTCCTACCTTCCACAAATCTGAAAGATAACTTGAGCCAACGGTTCTCACATTTTGTCCTTAGAGCCTAAACACACTATTTCTTTTGCTTTAATAATCTATTGTCCCAAGGAGAAGAAGATTAGGGGAAGAATTGGAACAATTCTCTTATCTGACTCATCCAACCGTTTCCCCAATTTCCCTTCATCTAATTTCTTTTTTCCTTTATCCCCTTTCCCTCATTCAATTTCAATTCAATTCCTTGTTCAAATTCACATTCTTGGCCTATGAATGTCAAATATGAGATTTTTTTATTATAACAGAAAACACCCTCATTTTTCAAATCATTCAATGGAAAAAATTCCTTCGCACATTCTAACATTTCATATTTATCATCTTGTAACTTCTCATATTTGCATTATGTCTAAAAATAAATCTCTTTAAATCAAAAGGCCTGAAGAAACTTGAACTTTCTATATAATATACATAAGCTTTATAACCTCTTAATATAACTCTTCATTATATTGTGAATTTATTCAAACTTATTCAAATGAGCCTTTCAGTCATTTGGGAAAGTTTCAAAGGTGTTGGAAAGTGGTTTCCTCTTTAAAGTGTGTAATTTAAAGGGAATGACAGTTGAATGACTAGGACGGAGACAAGCCGAAGTTAAACATTTAACTTCCAACCCCCTTAAACTTCCTCAAGAGTTGAGCGTTTCAGTTCTCTCTGTTATAGTCGATGAAATGAATATAACAGGCTGATGAAAGTTCCATTTTAGAATTAAGATAGGAATCTTAATGGTAGACGTAATGGGACGATGAACGTTGGTTTTGAGCCCATTTGACTCTTTTAAAAGAGATATTTTCCCCTCCGAGCTCAACCGATAAAATGATTATGCAGAGAAGGAAATCTTCAAACTATAAATTAAGGTATAAAACTTTCTTCACTTTCCCTTGATTTAGATGAATGAAAGGGATGATGATGAAGGTGGAGATAGTTCTGGTGGTGGAGATTCAGCACTTTGGCTCCTTCCACGTGCCGAGGAGATGAGAAAAGGAAACAAGAGAAAGGTGAGTGAAAAGTTGAGTTCGAAATCCACTCGAGAAATCAATAATAAGTTCCTGAGTCCAAATACAAATAATAGTCAAGAAATCTCCTCTACAAATAACTAAAGAAAAACCCCATTGAATTTCCGTCCTTCGGCTTAAAAAGTCAATCTTGGGGTTCCATCATATTAAACTTATTTCCCGAGGAGAAGGAAATCAAACTCCTTTGATCCCATTTTTATCAACTCGACTCAATTTCCTTCTTAATAATCCAATCTTAACATGGATGGCCCCAAACCCTATTGGACTTAAGAACATTTTCCTTCAACTCAACGTTATTTCATCTCATCAAGTTCCTCTCGACTTTTTGTAGAAAAAGGAAAAATTATGTTTGAAATTCAAAAAATAATCCATGGAAAAAAGAGTCAATTTTTAAGTCTTCCCATTTTTCAAAGAGATTTTCTTCCCTTTCATCATTAACGTCTCTCATCCTAAGAATAAAACTTATTTATTCCTCAACTCCTCTTTAATATTTCAATATTCTTTTCGGTGGAGTTGGGAGGAGCGGCAAGGCGGTTTAATGGAGAAGATAACTCCAATTTAATTCGCCTCTTTCCAACGAACCCCTTTCGCCTTCTTTCATCCACTGCTCTACGACTCTTGTGGAAATAAATCACCAAAACCTGTCCCATTACACCGTCTCTCCTTTCTTCACTAGAAGGTAAAAAGGTCGCTGCTGGAACTTGGATTGGAAACCCTTAGGAACCTCGCTATTATTTACTTCAATTACCTCTAATAAAACAATCCTCTCTTTTTTATCGTCCTCGTTCACCTCGGCCTAATTCCAATCTCCTCCTAAACAGCCTAAACTTCTTAATTATGTGCTAAAAACCCCAAGTTAATTAACTTATCTAAATTGTTTCCTCTCAGTTTGCAACTATTTTAATATCAATTCACAAAAAATTCACATCATCACAGGAAAATCATGAAATTAAAAGTATAAAGGAAAGCAAGCCCAAGGCTCCCAAAGTCCAAAAATACATCTTCCACTTCCCTTTTTAATCAAAATTTTAAAGAAAAACATCCTCTCTGCTCCACTTTCCCTCCCTATACATTTACTCATGTACGCTTCATGAACCGACGTAACGAGACTCACACAGTTACCCAAATTTCCTCTCCACAAAAAGCCCCGTGCATGCAAATGAAGGATTTGCATAAAAATAATAAAGAAACTTCCCCCCGTTTCTCCACTCATTTATGCAACCTAGTGGGTGTGTAGAGTTGTCAGTATCCTCAAATTTAATTAGTTTTCTCACTCACATTCACTCAGTCATTGGCCGCTTTGTACTTATTTGCGCATTGCTCAGCCGAGTTAGTTCACATGAATGCACGGTCCCAGTTTCATAAAATCTATACATTTATATTGGGAATATGGACTAGCACATAATATAGCCTCAATCACTTCGTCTAATAAAATTTCCCGGCTCGTTCATTATTGAGAAAGGCTGCTCAACCAAAATTTGGAGAAATATTAGGGAAAAGGACCACCTCAATATAAAGTTAACGAGGATTCTCTTCGCTCCCATTCACGACAAATTTCGCTCATTTATTACTTGAAAGATTCCTGAGCAGAATAACTCCACTAGAAATCCTCTCGTCTCGAATCAAAGCTTGGGTAATGGGGAAATCTCCGAATGTCTACGTCTGACAGAAGAGATGTTCCGAATACTCAACGAGGCCTCAATATTGTTCAGTTTCGCAACTCATGTATGGAGTATGGTATACATATGAGAATGAAAGTAAAGATATCTCATTTAAAATCTCAAAGATATTCTCATCCCTCTCTGCCTCATCACTTCCCAATGTCAATCTGGAGGAATATTAGCATTACCACCTCATTTCCCTCCTCTCCACACATCTCCATATGGCATTAGAAGCTTCTTGCCGGCGAATACACTTAAGGAAAGCTAATAAAGCCACCCTTCCTCATTCCACGGACCTTCAAACCCAAAAATGTGTTCACGAGCAACATGTGTAGGAAATGACCCATGTCGCACTTGAGCCAAAAAATTGGACAAATGATCTATTTAATGCCGCCTGTCCCTTCCAGAGATCCTAAGAATACCCGCACGTAATATGTAAGTTCGAAAACGGTTTCTAACCCTAGGGAAAGTATTTAGAGGACCTTATACTCCCACAAATGACTTCCCAGAGACGAGAAGAGGCAAAGATTAGAGGTTGGGCTTGTAATTAGAAATGCTTCATGGCTAATTGAGCTCCAGTTTTTCCAAGAGGGAGCTTATGAGAGATGAATCTCCGTAAAATATATTTCCCCTGTCTCCTGCACTCATTCATCATTCTTCATCAGGAGTGTGCGGAGCCGAAGCCAAAACTCACCGTTCTCTTCTCTCCTCTCAGCGTTATTAATTGGCTCGCCAGACCTTTTTGAAGTAAAACAAGCTCTTTTTGACATCAGAACTTTGACATTCTCCTTCATAACGTGCTTCAATGAAGGAAACTTCATTTGCCAGAAATGTCTCGAGAGGAAATTTATACATTAACATTTAGATAGACTTTCTCCTAGTTCCCCAGCCTTAACAATTTTCATATTTTCTCTTTTCTTCGTCATACAAATAACTTAGGTATTAGTGCGCATTTGCTCGAAAACCACACTCCAACACACCTTTTATACCTTCTGAATGGGTTATGGATTTTCCAAAGATTTGGATTAATAAAAGAAATATTTTATGATCCGGTTTGGAAATTTGAAAACACATTGTAGCCTCCTGAGGAATTCAATACATTGTTTCAAAGTGAATATTTTGAACCTGGAAAAGAGCATCAAAATTCCCATTCGATCATCTTTCAATTTTAATAAGACTTTTCTATCGAAGGCGCTAGATAGAGAAAATAATACGATTTCCAGATTTTTCTATTCATTTATTCCATGGCCCACATATTGGCATGCATTGGAATCCATTGAACCCGGTTGAACCGAATCTGAGAGAACAGCTGAAGTAACTTTATTCGGCGAATATGTAATTTCTTCCTTATGGCACCGAGGAAGAAAAGGAGGGCTTTTCTCTTCACAATTTAATATTTTCCCATTCGGTGAAGATTGAAGCCACAAAAAAGATTTCCATTTCATATATCAAAATCATCACTAAATGAAACGTCATACTTATGTATATTGATAATATCTATGTAGCATAATAATATATTTATTTCCTTTGCAATTCTGTTCTCAATAGTTGCAATGAGTCAAGAAAGCTTCATCTCATTCCTTATTAGATTTTATGCAATTCGAGAATCAAAGCTTTCGTGAAAGAACCTTTTGAATATTCTCGCCTCTGTGTATATCCATTCTCACTCTTTCAATAAACTCTCATTTTCATTTCATTTCCTCTTATTGAAGGGAACGGCCCAGTGGACCGAAAGCAAAGGAAGGGTATGGTAATAAATGATGAAAGGAAGCGAGGTGAGAGAGGGGATTTGAATAAGATAAAAGGAGTTCCTCTCTTACCCCGAATGCCGAGTATCGCTTCGACCGCCGATGTTCCTTCGAGAGGAAAACTTCCGATTTGGGCCTCGGCGGCTTCTTCTGACGAAGGATGACTTGCGGTTCTTCCTCGGCCTCGGCTGCATCAAGGAGCTTCGAGTCTGAAGAGACGGAAAGCTGACGTGTCACTCCAGTACATTCAACGCCGTTACTCTGATGCCAATCTTTATTAAAAAATATAATTTAATTATAATTTGTTCAAAAATAGGTATCACGAAATTGAAAGTCTTAATAAATCTTAATTGTTTAGCTATTTTTCTATCAGATTCAGTGCATATTAACATTTAATTATTTTCCAAAATAATTATTTAATATTAATTTTAAATGATTAGCTTTATTATATTGATCTATCCATTGAGAAAATTGTAAGGATTTGTACAATTACTTTTAGCTCTCCACTTCAATAATTCCAATTTAATGGATTACATAAGAAATTGAAAATCCTTTACAACACACACATGCACGCTCCCTCCCACACACGCACCCGAACTCCATTCTTCGCTCATATTCTCCAACCACTCAAATTAAGCCTCGAGAATGAAATTGAGGATTGATGGAAGAAAGAAAGAGAAACCATAAATGAAACATGTTGACTCCTCTCTCTCTCTCAGCCCCGTAAAAAATGAACAGAATTCTTTTTATGAAGGAGGAAGACGTCCACATCACTGGAAATATTTCTATTGTTAGCATTAGAAAAAAGCATACGTATATTTACTGAAACTGTGTCATCCTGTCATCACATCTCTTCAAGTTTTATTATAAGTGAAACATCTCTCCATCTGCTTTTTATTCCCGCTGACACACATATTCCAAGAGGAAATAATCATATTCACCAGGCTCCAACTTCCAAAAAGAAAAGTCCCGCTGAGATTGAAAGGGGTGATATACGAGGCAATAATTATGCTATGGAGAAAACAGCCTCACAAACAGCCATAGTCTGCACACAATACGTTAAAGCCCTCTCGATGCGGCCCTTCCTATCCGTCTCCAAGAGTTTTATAGTGATAAGGAAGGATTTATATTGTAGTAAAAGGAGATTCCCTGATCATCCCATGAGGAAATTTCTTTGTTATTCGATAAAAAGTTATTATGATGAGATGCGAGGATTTTTCTCGGGTATCTACTTTGGTAATTTGAAGAGATTCCCTTGCTTTTGAGACTTCAAGCATATATAAGGGGTATAAGGTTGAGACAGGGGATTAGCTTCCGAGGTAATTTTCTGGTTCAGAAGTCACTCTTTTCTACCAACTCCGCTCATTACCCCTTGTACCATTATGAATATGGGAGAAACAAAAGTTTCTCATTACTCGCTCTCATGCCCACAGAAAGTAATAAGAACATGCGAGACACTATTACGTCGAAGACGACAGAGACTCCGACGAAGACTCATGGGTCACTGAATCAATTTCAATTTAATTCTATGAAAAGTAAAATGGCAATGAGGAAATTCAAGATGAGCTCAAACTTCCTCCATTCATCTCTCACTATAAGTTATGAAGGAAATGAAGCCCAATTCGTCATTTAACTCTCCCTCTCCGTCACAGGCTTGTAAATTATAATTGAACGATTGTATAACTTCTTTAATGATACGTTTAGAGTTTTTGTAATTCAAGATAAATTGGAGCCATAAAAATGAGAGCATCTTCGTTTTAACTTACTAATTTCAAACTTTTGCTTGTTATTCCTTCCTTCGAGGAAATTTAGTTTTCAGGATAGATGTCAAATCCCAACTCCCCTTGTAATAAACTAGGATAATTGAAAGGGCAGGAATGATTGATAATTTAAGCACGCAGAAGAGCGGAGCCGAAATTGTCCCAAAGTAAAAGGTAAGAATTAAGAATAGATGTTGTAATTGAATACTATAGGTAGCAAGAGAACTCTTCCATGAGTCTTGTGGGCATTTCTGACAAAGTGAACGTATAGCATTAATAAATGACTTCCTCCAAATGCGTCTCTTCTAATCGAGTTAAAAGTCAAGAGTGTAAGAGAAGGAGAGATACATAAATTCTTGTAAGTCCCAGAGAAATTAAAAGGCTCTATAGTTCAAGGGAACTATCGGACTCGCAGAATTCATCAGAGAATTCGTCCAACAAAGCTCACTTTCCACGTTTCACACCTTCCAGCCCTCGAGGAGAGTTATGGAGAGTAATAGCCATCTAAGATATTCCCTAATTTCACTTGAATAAGAAGAGTGATTCATAATTCATAAGAGAAATTAATGCTTCCCCATGAATAGAATGGATAAACTTTCCCCTCAAGTGAGTTTCATAATCCTTCCTAAATCACTTTTACTCTCCCAACATTGTGTACGAGAGGTAGGCTGGTAGTCTCGAACTCAGTTCAAAAGGACGACGCGCTTCCATAAACTCACACAATCAAATCCATAAATTCTGAATGAGTGTCTACGAATGATTGATCTTCCTCCGCCATTATAATCCTCATAAAACATTCACGCCCATTCCTTCAATTCTTTTCTCAGGTTCAAACGTCTTTTAGTATACGTTTCCACCCCCCTTGTTCGTAAATATTTAGAATAGCTTCCAAGAATAATCTTTATACAAATAATCAAAAGAAATTAACAAATTCTGTTAAAAAATATTTGCATATATTGACGCAATAAATCACTGTAGATTGCATTTAAGAATCTATAGGAATTTTGCATTGATAAATTCACGTAAAATCAAAGCATCACATATATACAAGTTCAAAGTAAATTGGAATGAAAGGAGAATTGTCAAAATCCCTTTGCCATTAAAACAATAAGTAATCTTATCCTGTAATCCCTTGTAAAGGAATTGATTAAAATTTGATCCTGTTCAAATTCTAAAGAACAATAGAGAAATAATAATCCTTAAACAAAATTCAGAATAAATCATATCAAGTTCCAAATCCACACGAGATTTGCCAAGCATAAATGTGTACAAAATTTCCAGCTGAAATAATAATCCTCCTTGAATAAATGAGAAATTTCTCTTTCAAACCCGAATAGTATAAAGGTCTTCATAAATAAATCATGTAATTCATATTATTCAGACAAATAAACCACAAAGAACAGTAAATCCATTGGCTGTAACCCTCAGGGTGATAAATACGAGCGAATTTCCATATTACTTCTTCGCATAAACGTAAAGAAAGTGATTTAAGGATTAGTAAAGAATTAAGAAAAGTCCTTAAGACAACCCTCAGCCCTCTCTCAACTCATAATTCCAATTGTGAACCTGAAAGTGAAATGGATTTGAACAGACAGGCAAACCTCAACATATTCCATTATTACGCTCATTCTCTCGCCCATTATGATCAGGGGCCTTATGCATAGTCTAATATTAAGAGCCTTACGCTAAAGAGCCAACTTCCGATAATGGCTTTTCCTTCTGTGAATCACCACACATTAATAAGAACTCCGAAATCTACTCTGAGGCATTCGAGCCCTCGGATCCCGCAGAACCCCACACGAATCATCTCCAGCTCTCTGGATAAATGTATTATGCTGATTTTGAATTCAATCCACGGCTCAAATTATAAAAGGGGAGCCAAAGGGCTTCAGGTGCCCCTCCTTTTAATCACACTTTTACCTCCTAAGGGCATCCGAAGTATTCGAGTGTAATTCACCGCTCCACTATAATTTCAATCGGATGAATGAACTCCCCAAAATCGGAAATTCAACTTTTAACCTCACAATCCCAACAACCAAGAATACACAATGAGATATCATTATAGATGCAAGATGAGGATTTCTCATTTTAGTAAATACATATATTAATTTGAAGGAAGTGTCGTGGTTTCTCAATCCCAATACATGTGTGAGATTCATTTCCAAGTCCCCTTGTATCCCTCCAGGCAAACGTCTTTCAAGTGTTTGAGTAAATGATGGCGTGGCCCTAAGATCCATTATTATTATCATCTAAAAGCCTCGCGGAAAAAAAACTGCAAATGTGATATTCACAAGATGAGCCACGAAATGAAATGAGATATAATACTAAGAAGAAAATAAAAGGAAATATCCTCGTTTAAAATAAGACTTATTCGCTAGGACAAATGCACAGGGCAAAGCATGCAAAAAACCTATGCGTGCTTTCTCCCGCGGTCTCCAACGGGCCAGAAAATATAAATAAGTCTTTATCTCCTTTTTATGCTCCTTATGACTCCTCCTTCTCTTAAACTTTCCAAAAGAGGAAAATAAAAAGAGGAAGCTGTTTGAGTATTCAAGCTCCCATATAGCTTTCTCCTTCACCCTTGTTTTCTTAAGACGTTATTCTTATTCTTTTCCTGAAGAAACTGTCAAGACTCCTAAACTGTCAGGTTCAGGAGAACAAAAGTCTTTTTCAGCCTCAGCCGCCCTTCCTCCCTTTTATGATTCTCACAAGTTTTCTGCTTATTTCTTATATGCCCATATCAATATAAGGTCTCGTGTATTTAAACACAAAAGTCGGGGAGTAATAAGGAGAAGAGAAATGTAAATAAATAAAAGAATAAGAATCGAAGATTTCTTCCTGAAGGCATTCAAAAAAAGGAAATTATTCCTATAAGAAGAGCAAAAGAGCTCCCTAGTCTGCGTGTGGTGGTGAGCATACATAAAGATGCGTAATGTTACACTTCTCAACCCGCATTTCCAGGAACATCTGACTTTTGTTGAGCAGGGGGACGGAAGAACGGAAGTCCCGTGAGTCTCTTCGTGGAAAATAATCTATTTTTTACACACAAGATTCCCCCTTTTCTACATGGCAGGAGCCTCTTAATTTTTCCATTTCCTCCTCAAGTGTCAACTCTAATTGCGGGAGGTTCGAGGCAAATTCCCCTCCCGCTTCCTTCAGTCTTACCCTTGCGGGGCCGGCAAGGGACCACTTTGGAAACCTCATGTACACTCATATATGAATTTATCACCCTTCCAATTCGCCCCTCATTCATTCATAAAAGATATTCCCCTATGAGCATATGAATATTCTGCATATTTTGATGCAAAGCCCATTTTTCTCTCAAATATCCATTTCCTTCATTTTCCTCCCCAACTCACAGATATCCTTAAAGTGTAAAAAAATTGACAATTAATGAAAAGATTCGCGATTCAAAATCCTTTCCCCTTTCACGTCCCATGTATTTACAATTTAAATCATTTTTAAAAAATTTCGAATTTATTTCAATTTCTTTTCGAAGAATAGGAGTTGGACAAAAGTTCTACGGGATTTAAATTTTCGGTTCCCTCTATTTTCCTTTAGAACTCAAAAGCGGGTGAGGGGAAAAGTTGTGAATTTGTGAAAGGGAGATAAGATTGGTAAGTTAGTTTCGTGGGTTTTTCTCCTTAGATCGTATTCTGTCTCGTCGAGTGGAGGCATTTTTCGTTTGTTTAGGAACGGTCTCTGGCTCTCTCTTGAGAGTTGGAAGTTGGGAGGAGGGAAAAGCTCTGAGTGATGCCCCATGCTCACGAAATAAATTTCTAGAAGAGGAATAAAAGGGAGAGAGAGCTAATCTCCAGAAGAGAAATTCGCCACGCAGGCAGCATCGCTTCCAAACAATTCCATCACAATTCGACGAGATGATGACTCATTCGCCGATCTCGGAACTTCGACCTCGCTGCCTCAGCCTCGCAACTTTATAGGCTATAGAAAATGGGGGTCCGTGTGAAAGATCAAAGGAATTCACCTCTCCGATCATTCCACGTCCACCATCGTTAGCCAGAAAATTTTATACAAAGGGAATAATCCTATGTGAAATAATTACTTCGTTTTCAGTTCATTATAAAACTGCCACCATACTTTGTTTTCTCTCTTCAAAAAAATATGGGTGCAATTTTCTCTTATCTTTTAATTACACTGTGTGAATATCATTGCATCAAAAATATGAAATAGAGTTTATTAAAAGGAAATGAGCCTTAGATGAATAATTTCCAGCTTTAACTAGTTTATTATAAAAAATTCTATAGGAGTATAACTAATTACAAAACTGACTAATGTACGAGTTGAGAAAAGAAGGCTCAGAGTCTATGCATTTCTAAAATGCTTCTCGTAATATTAAACTCTAATCTACTATAAAAATGTCTTTGATGTAGCTCATATCTCATATTGGGCCTGAAGACAACGAGGTTGTTTTCTCATATTGGGATCCATTAGCATAAATTATCTTTATGCTTCGGCATTCGTCACACTCTGCCCAACTCGCGTTCCGTCTTCTTACAAAATACATAATGATAAAATTGATCTCATCTCACTATCCTCTTTGATGTAAGAGATCATTTTCGTTAATAATTCCTATTTTTACAAGCCTGATAAAAGTGCATAAAATGCTTGAGACGTGTTCTATGTATTATAAGCTAAAAAGTTGAGGCTATACATAAAGTCAAATTATAACTACACTTTCAAGGATCATAGACAAGGCTTTCTCTGTTGATGTAAGAATATTTCCTGAGAAAACACTTTTCTTCCGTGACCACATTACTCTCCTTGAATTATGAGCCAAGATGAGAACTTGAATATGAGGAAAAGTGAAAGAGAAAGGGCTATTATTAACCTTCAAAATATCCTACTAGACAGAATATTTTGTATATATGGGATTTTCTTATAGAGTCTAATCCTTCTTGCATGATTATAGAAGCATTTTTAATGCCAAACACGTGGATAAGATCTTATTCGAATCCGATGACATTCGAGTTCGAGATGAGCTCTCCTTTACAGAGTACCTTTCAAGATGAGTAAGAATTATGCGATGGTAAATATTAAGGAGACTTCTCAAAATGCTTTCATCTCCAAAATGGAAATAATTTTTCACGAGAGTTCGTAAACAGATCCTGGGTCTTCCGCTCCTTTGATAGAGAATGAAAAATTTTATGCTTTGACTACCGTGTCGTATTAGTCGGATCATAAAGAACCTTTATAAATGCACAATCATAGAGAGATAGTCTATGAAAATGAAAATGATATTTCAATATGTCTCCGTGAGACATTTTCTAATAAAGTGGGTTAAAGACCTTTCATCCAGAATTTGTTCATTCTTTAATAGAGAAGCTCATGAAAGGCTTCAAAGCGAAAGTTTCATAAAACTCGATTTATCCCATATTAATGGGCAAAAAGAACTCATTTGCAACTCAAAAGAAATATTCTGTACAGAAAATTGCTTTGCATAAAACATGGATTGGACTCGTTAAGAGGAGGAGTGTCTTTTAACTCTTTTGCCTCTGCCGAAGACCCTCAGTGCTCCGAATTTGTTGTGGGTTAGGAAACGAACAAATCCACAGGGATCCTTTTCAACCACAATTTTTCTTTTAGGGTAACGGTGGGGAATTTTTATGCTCAGGCCTTCACTTTCCCTTTCCCAAACCTCTTCAATTTGTGAAAGTTGGGGTAGAAAGACCCAACTTGTGACGAGATGATCAAATACTAAAGTCTTATATACTACTCATATCAAACGAACTTTACAAATTCTAAAAATACAAAAAAGTATACAGCTCTTGATCCTCTACAGAGATATTAAATCTTCCTATAGTATTTACTACAAAAGCAAATGTTTACGTTCTTCAATTTCGTTTCTATTAAAAAAGACATGATTACATTGGTCTAGTACAGTAAAGAAAGCTTTTATTATTAAATTGAAGAAGAGATTATCTTAAATTTATAAATATTTAATAAAACAATATAAAGGCAATAAGAGAGACAATGTACGCTGGTAAATATTTTAGTCCTTACTTTCCCAATTTCGCCAAAATTGTTAAATTACTTTTCAATAAGGGTCCGTAGAAAACAAGCGGTTATCAGGAAGTTTGAGAATTTTTTTTCCATAACTTATTCATACAATTTACTCTTGTGAGAGAAAAATATGAGGGGAATATGGAGAAGAGGCAAAGTTTGCGCAATTGACTAGAACACACATTCACAAACGACGAGAGCCATGCATCAAGGAGTCGGTTGAATCACCAGTTCTTCTTGAGAGGAGAAATGCTAAGAGGAGATTGTCTTTCTCTGAATACTGACAAATGGCAAGTAGAGTAAAGTATGTAGAAGTGGAATCCACCAAAAAGTTTTTTCCCCTTTTCGACGAATGAAAAATTCTATAATAGGATCCACGAGATCTACAAGATTCTCTCAATGCAATATAGCGTCAAGACGCAAGTTTATCTAGTTAAAAATGAGAGGGTTTAAAAAAGAATTTTGGTAGGGCGTTATTCAAGTTGATTCCTCCTCCGCTCCGCTGGTGAGTGAATGAATCTGACGGAGGGATTGAGGAGTAAATGAGAAATTACTAATTCACTCCTCCACGAGGCTGGGAGAAGAAGAGGGACCATAACGTTCACTTATGTATTGCCCCACTCCTTCGTAATGAAGTTTCGGAGGTGCGGTGGAAGGTGCTCGGGGGGAACCCAGGTGGCGAACCAACTTTTACTCAAACTTAACGTAAGAATCCTCGGAAATGAGGAGATTCGGAATCTCCCAGTGCGGCCGGCAATGGTGAGTCGGCGGGTGAAAAGGTAAATTGAATTTTAGAACAACTGTCCTTACCAATCCGACCATCGGAGGTGCTGCTGTGCTGCTTCGCCCCGAGAATGTTCCCGTTGGGCTCGATTCGGTCGAGGAATTCTTCGGAGTAGCCATTACATCGGAATTTATTCCCAACATCTTCCTCCTCCTTGGAAATGGCTGGAATGAAAAGAAAAAGAAAATCAGCGACTCATCTTGTTTATCAATCCTAGTCTACAGAATGACCTCAACCCTTTCATTATTTACTGTCCCATGAAGCGGAAATTACTCCGTGCTTAAAGAAGCTCAAATCCATTTCATACATACATACATTCTCTCTCGGGTTCACTCAATTGTGTTCGCTGGTGGGTCAGTCTTGTGAAATTCCAATTTGAGATCAAATGGTGCGAACGAGTCAACATAATTAAATTCAGGCATTACGGCTCACCTCGACAAACCCAGAATGGCAAAGTTTAAACATACAAAGTTGCTCAACTTCCCAAAAAGAGTTTTCAACTCCAGACTAGATATCCCCAACGAGCAAGATTGTGTCCAAATGACGCTCGTGGTTTTGAAACGATCCCTTGTTACATTTAAATATTTCCAACTTCCAGCTTGAATAAACATGAACAGACTTTTGTCCTTTTTGGCATTAAACTTCTATCTATTTTATCCCTCTATATATGGCAATTTTGGCAAGTATACGCAAGTACTTGTGCCATGCCCTTCTGCTGTTCTAATATGTACATGTCCACAGTATGAGAAAAGCATAAGAAATGAACTTATAGTGTAAATATTCTCAATTCCGAGTGATTTGAATTGAGCGCCAATAAGAATCACTCTGAAATGAGATTATTTAGACTATAGCAAGTCAATTTTTTATGCAGAGTGGCAGGTTGGAGATAAGAACATTTGAAAATTATTCCTTATTATTTATTATAAATCTTCTTTGTTGTATGCGAATGTGAATAAATAGTGTACTTTATAATCTTTCCCTAGATTTAGCAGAAGATAGAGAGTTTAAAAATTTATATGAGCAGCTAGGTACTCGCGAGACAGATTCTCCATCTTCCTTAAAAGACCTTCTTTCTCCCCTTATTTTGTAAATTGAAGGGGGTGCACTTTAAGCTCTGAGCATAGGGGCATCTCCTCAGTAAATGGACTGGAATAAAAATATCCTTCCATTATGGCGCCCCCCATATAGCCAATAAAACGGTCACCCAAATTACACTACGGCGTATTAAACAACCAAAAAGTGTTCATGGATGTCAAAGTACTTTGAGAGAAAATTGAATACGCCGATAGAGCACAGGGGAAATGACAAAATGTAATCAATTAAGTGCTACTAAACTTGTAAAAAATTGACTCAAATTTGCAATGGAACTTTTATTTTTCTAAAGTGAGATACACTGATGCACAACATTATAGATATTTACGATCAGTACGAGTAGTTGTATGTTCGTAATAGGGAAGTTCCGCCTATTCTTAGCAAGGCATTAAGTTTGTATTTCAATTCCATTTACTAATTATGACCACTATCAGATTACAGATTATTGTTATCGACAAAGGTTCTCGAGAGAAAGTAGTCATTAGAGGTATGAAGTGTCATGAAGTAGTTTAGAATAATTAAACCGCATCCCTGGCTCCCCTCATCCTTTTGTCTCTTCCTAATGGAATTGGAAATGGGCATTATGTACATTGGAAGCAAGGTTTTCGCTCAACCAAATCCCCCAAATATTATTGAGCTATATATATTATGAAATGAGTAATCGAAGAGGCAATTACTCAATGAGAAACTTTCTAGAATTATCTATTGTCAATGAGTTTCACAAGTTTCGGAAGCCCTATTCAAAACTACACTCAAAGATTTAGAAAATGGTCACATAGCTTAAGTAATTGGAAGTTAGCTTCAGTTATTAGTCACAATTAAATATAATACAATTCATATGTATAACTAGTTTCTTCATGAATGGACTTGAATTTCTCTGAATTCGTCGAATAGATAGGACAAATTGAACAAAGCTCTTAAAAGTATTTAAAGGGGAAAAGTAAGTCAAAAAGCCCAAGAAACGTGTCAGCAACTTGAAGAGACGAATGATGGAGTCTACTAAGGTTCGTATCAAAATTTAATTATTTTGATCTCGTTTCTCCGCCGTGTGATTTAGATATTCGGAAATCAAGTTCCTCTAAGGCAAATTCCGGTCCCTCCATTCATTAATTACTCGTCCCTTATCTCCTCTTCCCCTATTTGCATTCCATTAAGAGATGAGAGTCGCGGAGCGTTGGGGAAATACTTCAATTACTCACCCATACTCTCTCTCACTAACTTGGACCACAGCTTCCTTCTCCGTCTACTACTTTCCCCAAACACCATTAAACCGAGACGATTGCCAAAATTTAACTTATATGCACTATGCATATTACATTCTCCTTTTACGTTTTACATTAAAATCCCCTTTATAGCAAATATTATCTAAACTTTGTGAACCTCTAGTAAAAGTACCTAAATTGTCATATAAGCTATCGTATCTGAGCTAATGCTACTAAATATTTCGAGCTTGTATGCACCGAATAAAACTTCAATAAAGTATTACGAGCAATTGAGTAGAGATACAAAAGCAAATGAGTGAAACATGAAGCAGATTTCTCCCATTAGCATAATCCTTTTATTTGCATTCCATTCATTTTATTGATATAGAATGCCATTTGTTATTATAACTCCGAAGACACATTGCTCCTAATTATTGTTTTGTAATAAGAATAGTTCTAAGCCCATTAAAACTTTATGTTCTTATATTATTTTGGATATTTATGAGCATCAAAAGAAATTAATGGTAAGAAAGGAAGATTAATTAAGCCATAAATTTGTTTCAGATCACAAAGATAATTATTTTGGTCTCTGCCGTGGCCTGTGCCCATTTCACTGGGGTCTTTTCGGATGATGGAGCAAACTCAACAATGCCAATAACTAGAGAAAAAAATAATAACGCGATTGGAGGAAACTCCACACTTACTTCCAATTTAACGATGAATGGAAATTATTCGATCGATGGACCACTAGATGATGACTACTACTACGACTACTTTGATGGGAATATTTCAGAACTATGGAATAACACGGATCTCTTCAATTCTACATGGGCTCAAGCTTTTAATATGACCGAAGATCTCCTTTTTGACCATTTGAGCAACTCATCTTTGTCAACAAACGAGACTCATATTAAGAAAACACGAGGTGTAGAGGACGGTGGAAAACCAGATGATATTTCAAAACCATTAGGATAAGACCACAAGCTTTTTAAAAACAAATATATTGAATATAAAAGTATAATTGAATATTTTAAATATAATGTAAATAGGTATAAATAAAAAAAACATTTAAATTATTTAAAAATAAATCATTAAAATACAAAATATGTTGTACGAATCTTTAAACTTAATGTTAATTAATCATTATTCTAAATATATTTTTAATTAAAGGTTGAACAGCATCGGGTAGTTGTAATTACTAAATAAAATAAGAACTCAATTCTTCTTGCTGAATACATAATTATGAATTTATGAATGACTAAAATTCTAAACATAAAAAGGCCATAAATTCATAAATGACCTTACTTTGAGTAGATAATAATCTTATATGATACGGTGTGTATATTGTTAAATTTGGGCATGAAAGTAGAATAATGGGAAAATTTGGAAGACCTTCGTGAAAGTGTCGGAAAAGGAAGCATGAATCATATACGGGCGGAAAGGTGAGAATGAGTGGTGGAGAAAATCGGGATATGGTCTCCGGTCACGGGATCTCTACTCTTCCTCTTTTTATGATTTATCTGTCTCTGAGAACATTCGGAGTTTCCACCTTCGCTCCTTCCATAGCTCCATACGAAATATAAATGAAGTAGTCCTAATACTCCTCACATTTCGCAAATATTTACTACAAGTGGAGGTTTAAAAATTAAGCCGTATAAATTGTCTCCTGTTTCCCTCAGGAGATTCCCTCGCCCCATGCCGTCCCCGATGAAAGACATCTTAACTTGATCAGATCGAAAGTATAGAGACGGCGTATACTCAAGGAGAAAGAAGTGGAAAGAAGAGCCCTCAGACCTCCTTCACACAAACACACACACCCAAGACAGACACAAAGCGATCAATACAGTTAGTGAATAGTGTTAATAATACGAAGACGGTTTCGTATCTCTTCAGTCCTTCACCCTCTCAAAGTTAATCTTTGGAGAGGAGAACCCCAAATAAATCTGAAGAGCAAACTTGAGGGCCGAAAGAAAGGAGAGAACATCCACACACATGCACAGAGTGTACATTGCACTCACACACACACACACACACACACACACACACACACACACCTAACACCTTCGTAGTAAAAAGAATCACGAAACTCTCTAAGTAAGTAGAGAAATGAGGCAAGAGAAGCAGTTCTTTCGACTCATTTCACTCTCCCTTCCTTCACTTTCTGCACCTTCTGGGGAAAGTACTTACGTCCGCCATAAAGGAAACTGCCAATGAATTTCAATACGCCCAATTTACATCCCCTCGTACACCTTTTTAACATTCAAAGTCTTTATCCTCTTCTAGTCCCTTATATCCTCCCTATATATTTCCATACGTTCGAGCATGTCAATTGTTTTGGCCTATCTCGGACAATACAATTTTATAGCACTTTCCATGTTTCAAGTGAGAATCATATGTAAAACTGAAGCCCTATCAAAGAGTCACCCTCTCCAGAACTGCCAATTTCGTGGCTCGTGGCGACGTCGTGATCGCCTCAACAACGACGTCCGAGTGAAGTAACCATTACCATTTCCGCAACATTCAATTCGGAAGGACATTAATTTATGCTTTATACTAAACATGAGCTGCTGGTATAGGACCACTTTAGAAAAAGGTGCTTTATTCACAATCGGCGGAATGAATATCACTGATATATTCTATGTGTTTTCCCTTCTTGACGACCAACTTCCATCTTCTCTTCCACGCTGCAAATACCGCTCTTGTCCTGATGATGTCAACTTTTCTCCATTCATTTTTCAAAGCCCTCCACATTCCTTTAAGAGACTTTGCCTTTCTCCCCTAAAGTCGCTGCATAAGAAACCCAAAGCCAAAGAAGTTCATTCGTGAAATGTCGAGAGATTTTACTGGGATTTCTTTGTTGGGTATAATGAATATTCCCAGCCGTCTCTTTGGTATCTGGCGAAAATTTCACCAATGGAAATAGACCTTTTCGCTCATAGCGCCAACAACAATCAGGACAGGTTAATATCATCTGGACAAGGATTCTGGATTCTTTGCAGCATGGAATAGAAGATGCAAGATGGTCGTCGAGGAGAAGGGAAAACACATCGAAAATATTAGTGATATTTATTCCCACCGATTATGAATAAAACACCTTTTTCTAAAGTGATTCTATACCAGCGGCTCATGTTTAGTAACATGATTGCATTGCATAGTCTCGTGTGGTCACGCTAACGTAATATTTATTTTACTGTTGCACTTATCATCAATTCAGCTTCCAACTTGAGAAAAGAGTCAATCTGCCTGTAAATGGGTCCATTTGGGAATACAATCAATTTAGGTATGTGCGAGTAAATTCAAATGTTTCGTTCAAAGGTATAACTCTGCTTTTAATGTGTCAATAAATGTAGAGTTACTAAATGTAGAACAAATAAATTACGTTGAATTTTTTTATAACTTTCCTTAAGTACTTGTCTACTCAACAGAATTGTATAAGTATTAGAAAAAAGTATTAAATGTAAATATTTAGTGTGTATTTATAGCGTTCACTCGACACGCACCGGGAAATGAAAAGAGAATTTGTGGTTGGCAGGAGAGGATAATATATCATGTGTGTGAGAGGTGCCGAAGAGATAGAGATCTCTCCCCTACAATGTCTTACTTCCTTTTCCCAAGCTAACAACTTTTCACGGCTCGCACTTTGATTTATCCCTATTATTATACAGTATGCCAAAAAATAGAGAGGAAAAAAACTTCTCCTTACACGCTCCGCTCAAGTATTGGAAAGTTGAGAGAGAAAAAATGATGAAAAGATTCAACCTTTCTACTTGAACCTCCTTGTTGGCAAAAGAAAGGAAAAAGATGACCGTAAATAACTCAACCCTGAATCATGAAATGAGAAGAAGAGGAAAAGGAGAAAACGGAAACGACTCACTAATGCACTTAGACAATGGAGAAGTCTCCAACCTCCACAACTTTCTCTTGACCATTACCTCCCACTTTTATGACGTTGGATTCAAATGAAGTCTTGTTATACATACAACATTAAATGCATTCCCCAAGCCTAATAAAATTCCAATCCAAGTCAACATTGTGTGCATTCGTATAATACAGCATTTTTTGACAAGTTAGCGAACAAAAATATTCTAGCTTTACATAATGTATATAAAAGCTTATAACGGTCTTTATCAAACAATATATTTATGGTATACAGAGAAGATTCTTGAACATGGAGCCAATGGCCATCATGTATCAAATGAAATTGAAAAAAAATTCTATAGACCAGACTATGAAGAGAAAAGTTGGGAAATAACTCTGAGAACTCGTACAGTTGAACTTTGTACTTCATCTCGGGATTCAATTGAAGTAATATGGAAAAGAAATATGGATGGATGAGACTTGTATGTAGAAAAGTAGAAATATGAGGAAAAAATGTTGAAAAAGGTTTAGGGATGGTAAAGTGAAAACTTGGAAAGTTTGAGAGATGAGGAATTTAGTGAGGGGAAAAGTGTCGTTTGAACTCCTAGAGCTCATAACAGGAGTTTCTTCTGAAAGTGACACATTACGAAGACGCTCATACTTTCCTATTTCTTATCCTTTCTCGAGAGTCTCATAAAGATTTCTTCAGCCAGGGCTCCGAACGTGCTAGCCTCTCCCGCCCCGAATTGATGAATGGGCAATGGAAAGCTTCACTCTCACGAGCTCAACAAATCCCTTAATAGAGAAAAACTGCCTTCAATTGACTCAATAGAAACCCATAGAACTAAATCCTCGTCCCGACAAACATTCCAACCAATTAAGGCTTCTGTTAGTGTTATTAATTAAATTTTTTCTTCTTTTTCCCTTTCACCCATTTGAGCTTTCCTTCCGCTTGTACAGAGAAAGTATTAACAAAGAACCATTAATTCCACGCATGATAAAGAAAACTTTCATTTTCAAAGCAAAAATATAATTGTTTTTGCTCTTTTTAGCAAGAAATCTTAATTAACTTTTTTAAACATGGTAGTTAATAACTCAAATATACATTTTAACCCTCTATATGTACATGTTTATAAATACTTGGTAAGTCCTTCTAATAAGGTTTAGGATGATTGCTTAAGTCATTGAGTCTAGATACAAGTTTTCAATACTAGATTGTCAATCGTTTTGGTCAGGAAAAAACTTTTCTCTTATTTCCTAATTTCTTTTTGGGAAGTTATAAGGCAGACTCAGCCTTTCCCAATAAAAGAGCAAGGAGAGTAAATGAAGTCTCATGTGGCAGCCTCTATTAAGGAAAGTCGAGAAAATTGCATTAGTCGCTATTACAACTCCCTGAATCTCTTCGCATGTCTCTCCGTGAGGAATTAGAGAATGAAACTCAAGAGAGTAAATTACGATCTGACAGGATTAATCACCCCAGAAGAACCGAAATTCTTCCACTACATCCAGTCCTACATTATAATACTACAACTACGGTACTTATATTGTACTCTTTACAGTACATTTCGTTCCTCTTCCTATATTCAGTCCACTAATAAAACGAAACTGGGCGTTTTGCTTATTGTAAAGGATATATTGCTTCCCAGAACAATCTCTCTTTCCTGATAATCACAAGCCACACTATGTAAGTATCCTTCGATATAAAACGAAGGCTTAACTTCCTTCCTTGGGTGAGTAGTGGGAAACTGCCAGAAAAATTAGAGTGAGAATTGGCAGGAGGTTGACGGGTGATTTGGATTCAAGTTGGAATGAATCGGAGGAGAAAAAGCCTCTAGTTGGCTTATGAGGATTCAATGATTGATTTGTTTCACAGAGATTCGCTCCTTCCAACGACGTATCGTCCATGAGGAACCCAAAAGGCTCTCGATGGGAATTCCCATCTGGAGAATGGATTACAGACTCAATCCCATTGACGGAATGGATAAAACCCCTATCAACACAATATATATAAAATTCCAGTAAGGAAAAAGAGTCACGAGTCGAAACTACTTATCAATCCTACATTTATTCTCATTTTCTTCCTCAATATTTTACTGGGATGGAAATGGTTAAGCTTCTTAGCTCTTCTCTAAGACTTTCCACAAGCTCCTTTCACTTTTCTCCCTTCACTCCTTTCACTAATGATGTAAGTAAAAGCAGTATGAAAGGATTTCGAGCAGTGACATATGTTACTCTCCTACTTTCCTCTTCATCTTAAAGACGGTTTAAGTGAGCCAAGAAGCTCCCAGCGCATCTTCCTTCCACTCCAATGAAGACTTGAAAAATAGTACAAATTGTTATTTGCAAAGTTTTAACTCGCCAGACTCATCGCCATTACTTTCTCATTTGTCTCTGACAAATGTGAAGCCCTTCAAATGCTTAACTGTATTAGCATTCATTTCAAAATAAAATTGTTACTGATGGATGTTTGGACTGATGAGTAAAATAAACAACACACAGCATATGTGGAATAATTGATTAAATTTTTCAGGTGTGAAATTTAATTAAATATTTCAACTTGCTAATTGTAAATTCAAATAGTCTAAATAGTTCAAGATGTTATTTTGTCAGATGAGCTTATTCCAGAACAAGGGAAGTATGAACAGAAAGGGAAAGTACTAAGTAAAAGATTTAATTATCAAAGGCAATAAATAGGGATAAGATTGTAAAATGAAAGTGCGAAGTAAGTTCTGGTAAAGGAGAAGTTTATATCCAATTGAAAGGAGATACCTTGGTTGACTCCAAGGACCCAAAGTTGGTATTTCTCATTAAAGGAGTTCAAAGGGAATTTGATCTCCTAAAAGGGAGCTTTTCCCTTTGTATTATATCTCACAACAACTGTTCAAGTGGCTTCTTTGGCTAATGCAATAAATACTTCGTTTTAATGCTGTAATTGCCTCAAGCTTCCTCTCCTCGCAAATCCTTATCATGAGTCTTTCACAAAGAAGACGACCAGTGTTGGGCCCTTTGAGAAAGTGAGGTTGAAGCGGAAGAGGACTTCTCTGCCGTCCGTCTCTTTTATCTTATTATTACATTAAATTATCCCCGAGAACATAGAAATAAAGCAAGGACAATTGAACTCCTTGAGTAGATGAGCATAAAATTGAAATGGAGAAAGCCCTTTTCATATCATAACTGCTCCGGTACGTAAGTATAATATAAACCCTTTAAGACCAGGCTAGTCTTATAACATAACTTACATAAATATTTTATATGAAATTTCTCCTTCCCTCCATACCCCTTCTCAGTCTAGTGAATATCTGTTTGTACCTCGGCACAAATGGTAGATTTTCACATCACTTCCACTTTTCCACTTCGTTTGGCCTCAGTGTGGCTCCTCAACTTCTCTCAACTTTCTCAAAGCGTAAGGAGTTGGACACCGAGGCACATGATGATGAAAAAAATTTCATCCTGGAGGAAAATAATTTGAAAACGGTGCCCAACAGTGACAAAAGCTAAACCCTTTGCCTCACTAGTTCCATTAACTATGTAATAATAAGCACAGAAAAAAACTATTTCTGTTCTTTTCATCTTCAATAGCAGAAACAATATCAATAATATTTTAGAATGAACTCGCTAAGCTATTGTTTCCGGAAATAATTTGCGAGGTGGAAAAGAAAAAAATAAAGTATTTTAAAAAAATCTCGAATAGAAATAGGAGATTCTATTCTTCCCTTTTCTTTATTATCCTATTTCAAAGAGTTGAAATCTCTTCCTTCAAACTTCCCATTTTAAAACCCATATTTAAATGTAAATCCCATTGGAGCAACATCAATAAATAAAGAGGGGGACATTACCATTCAAAAACAGAAGCAGAGGACATGAATCGAATTGCGGAATTTTCTCACGAAAATGCACTCTCCCCTATCATCCTTCCTACCACAATGTTCAATATACACCAGAGGTTTATACATATTTCTGTGCAAAAATACTCACTAATATAATAAAAATGTAAAACGAAGCCTAAGATTTGTAATGTGTATGCGTACTTCCAAGCACCTAGTTTCCAAAAAATCTGTTTACATCCTAATAAAGGAAAGCGGAAGAAGACTCGAGCAAAAATAGAATTCGCCATCCTTGTTTTGTTACATTCAGTTTTTTAGAGTCGCTCGAAGACATTGACTCCAAACTGTCACTCCTCGGCAACTTCCCCATAAATTTAAGTAAAAAGTCAAAATGTGATACCAGAAGAGGTTTTTTGCAAAGAGAAACATGATGCATGATGCAAGAGCTCTCTCAAATCCTAAAGTGCTAAAAAATATCTCATTCAATCATTTAACTATACAGATAACGTAAAAAGCAAAAACTTTTCATGAATTACATGAATAATTTTGCAACAATTTCCGAAGTTAAATTAAACAATTCTATGAACTTTTTAATATTAAATAGAATTTATCAAATTAATTAAACAAAGTCATTCATCGTAAATATCGATCTAGGAATATTTAGTCTAGTATGAAAAAATACTCTAAAATCTAATATCTACTCTACATTTCGTGATTCATAATTGATCATTCGTGCTTTCGTGTGATGAAACCGATGGCGGATTTGTACTTGTCTCATGACAAGATTAAAAGGTAAGTAATAAAAAATGACAACAAGAAATAAATGGTTGTTAACATGTAAGAATCTTCGTTCTTCTTATCAAATCCATTAAATATCTCTACCATCATATACTCTCGTATTCACGCATGTTAATAGTAGTTAGAATATTTTTGAAGCATATAGAGTGCAACTATCAAAAAGTGTGTAAAGTATGAAGATGTGTTAAGCGTACAATTTGAGTTCCTATTTGATAGAAGGGAGGGCAAAGGAAAAAGTTCACAATTCCCCAGAATCCATCTGGGCTTCCTCCCACGGTCGCATGATGGGGAGAATGAAGGCTAATATCTCAGCCTCATTTGCTATTCATCTCCGGACTTGATCGGAAAGATAAAAATTGAATGCGAAAGATATTACACCTTAATGTCCTTTCAAATCCTCCGATAAGAGATATTCAATTTCAAGACTCCAGAGAGGAAATTGGGTTTAGAATAAGGGTTTTTAAACTCGCTTGGAACGAAAAGGAATTATTTCCCAACCTTTGCGGTTCCTTATTTTGTCCAAATACTTACATTCTAATCATTTACATAAGACTCACTTCATAAATAAATTAGCCAAATAAGACGAAGTTAAGGCTGATGCGAATTCAACGCATGATTCCAAGAAGAGTTAAAATTAAGAGAGAGCTTCAAGCAAAAGACATTTAATTTAAAGTTATCACTCTGACTTGAGGCCGTGGTGTGAACTCTGTGTGAGTCGAACCTCATTTGTCTTCTGTTGAGTCTGCGGGGAGGAGGCAACCTCATTTTCCTAATCATCAAATCTTAACCATTCTACCTCATCTCGAAAATTGCTTTCTTATGGCTAACTCACTCAGCCCTTCCTCGGCTATAGCATCATCCTCCTTTTACAAATCAATACGAACGAGAGAAGTTGAAAAACAGAAGCTGAGTGCCTGACTTCAACAGATCCTTTAAATTATTATTATTCCACTCTATCTTCCTCCAAGAGCACTACACTCGCTATGTTGTACTACTTATTATATGAGTTAATACACTCAACTGACTCTGACGACTTTCCTATCGATTCAAATGCAGGTGAATGGCAAAGGTCCTCAGAATACAGACTTAGCCAGCTCCAATGAAGAGCCTGAGTGCTTATATGTGTTTTGCTCAGAACTCCATATAGATGCAAATGGCAAATAATTGTAGCTAACAAAATGTAGCAAAGTGCAAACACTAGTGTATCTCTGAATTTTCCGTATATCCAAATTGGATAGCACATTTATGGATACAATAACTTGTATAAGATATATTATATAACATCTTTTATATTCGTACTCAGCTTGTATAGAGTAGAACTGTTTTAGACACCGCTCATGTACAAATTTGCTATTCGAATTAAAAATGGATTGCGGTTGGGGGTTTTAATTACTTCTGAGCAACTTCATCGAGTTTACTGGGCCGAAGAATCGGAGTTATATTACTCAAGGGCAAAGAGTGAACATGGGAAAGAGCAGAGAGATGTAATTAGAGAAGTAGTTAAGAAAGTAGGGTTTCTCTTACCTAGTCGACCGAAACTCCGCGAGAGACGCTTCTTTAGCCTCTGGACCCTCGACAGTCCCTTCTTCGTCTCCCGCATCGTCACTGACACTGAAATATAAAAAAAACAAGCTTATAAATGTATTCCGATAATAGGGTACGTTTCTAAATTAGATAGTAGTAAATAAAATAATAGTAATTTTGCAATTACACCTTTTAACTAAATTGATGGCCAAAATAAACCTGAATAAATGAATATTTATGTAAATACTTAAAACATTTAGAATACGATATCTTTGTTGAGGTGAATGTTTATGCTCCAATTTTGAGTAAAAATCAATTTGCTACACACGATTTCCATATTGAAAATGACAAATGGGTTAATTAGGCAGATTGCCATGATTTGCACTTCGAGTTTAATTGAACTTGTGGCTGAGTCTGTTTGCAAATTGAGCATCTAGTTTGTATTCAAAATAGGCAAGTATCCAAAGCTAATGAAAATGATCATATAACTTGCGAAAAGATGAACAATGGCCATACTAAAAGCATTCAATGAACTTTTGACAAGGTATTTTAAATTAATTTTTTTACAATGTATACTTAAATGAATAATTTTCAAAAGAAAGGAACCTTTATATATCAGAATTCTTCTCAATATGAAAATTATACACAATTGAATACCATTAGCTTTATGCAAAAAATACATTAAAGGCACACAAACGTATGTTCAAATGAATAAAGCTGAAAATGAAGAGAATAAGAATCAACTATTGCTTAAATAAACTAACGAATTTGTGTGAAATATTAGCAACCTTATGATAATCATAATCAGGTAATCACAGAAATGATGGTTATTTGTACTTAACACTAGCGAGGAAGTGAACATTTTAAAAAATCACCTAAACTAGCTGAATTTTGGGTCGAAGAGCTCATTTTTTTCATAATATGATAAAGTGTCGACTCACTCCCACATCCTGGACTCTTATCTCGTAGTAAAGAATGAATGGATGTTCCAATATGGGAAGATACCTACATACGCACACGTTATTCCAAAAGTTCATCTCATAGAAGTTCAGAAAGGTAATTAACCCTTCAGTCTTCATCAAGGTGGAAAATTTAAGACCTGACCGCCCACCAACCCTCACCATTCTCATTAACAATGTGCAGAATATTAATGAGCCAATAGTAATAAGCTTCCCAGACCATAAACGCCAGTCAATTCCTCCCCATATATGCCGATGACAATGAGGACAATGAGAAGAATAAAAGAATAGAAAATGAATTGAGCCCGAAAGACCCGAAAATAAGAGAGTCGTTAAAGTATTACCATTTTGTCCCTCAATTGTGTTTCTCAGTCGAGCATGTTTCTCTTCTGAGAGTTCGCCCTTCGATGACTCCAATTTGAACTGGTGCTACGCACATCTCACACACGCACAATTGTCAAAACCACCAACAAAAGGAACATCCACGCTCGTTTGTCTATTTTGAGTCAGCTCTTCCAACTTCTGCTCTTTACTCTCCCAACAAATGATTATGACTATCTCTCCCCTCTCTATTGAATGCGAAGAGTTCAAATGTCTCGTTTACGTCTCCCTTTTCATTAGCTAACTCAGTTTATCATTGAACAAATACCGTTTGTGTCGACACGTTCATAAAAAGGAAATGTTAAGTCAGGGGCTTAAGACTCCACGTGCTCCAGTCAAATCCTCTTTTTTCAGTCAAGTATCCTATTACATACATACCAAACTCAATGGTATATTCTAAAATCAATAATTCAGCTCTTATAAACACTTGTCAAGATTAAATTCTAAGAAGTTAGTACATAGATAAAATAAGTATTTAATTAAATATTAATCAATTATCACAAAAACATAATGAGTATTTAAGTGATGAAATCCAATGACTCAATAGATAAACTGGAACTGGGAAATTTTTATCAGAGTTTAATCCAAGATTTTTTTTCTATTACAGAATAAAATTCCGCGAAAGAGGAGATAAAAGGGGAGAGGAGAAAGTCGAGGACCGTTTTTGCCAAGTTTGTGTATCGAACTGGTGGAGTGTTTGGGTAAGTCCTTTCACCGGCTCTCTTTCTTATACTCAAGCGGGACTTTTTCTTCTCTGATCTCAAGGAACCTCATCAGCTACCACGCGCAAAATCGAATGATGAAATTGAAGATAAGAAGAAGAGGCGAAAGGGATGAATTTGCAGAGAGACCGCCAGCGCCCCGGACGGGAATCTCCTCCGCGCATCCACTTCCGACCGGAGAGAAGACTACACGAGTCTGACCCGATGGCCAACACTCTCATAAGGATCACCATCAAACCTCTCTCGATTATTACTTTATTAACCCAAGAAATGATATATGATAAAGAAATGAGAATCAAAGAGAAACCATTAATCTCGATCTTATTTTGTTCAAAACAATCTTTTGTGGCTCTTTGAGAATAAGAGTAATATTTTGTAAAGAGCCCAACCTAGTTTATTCATTGCTTAGGTATACGCTCTTTCACTTTCGTTCATCAAGGTATAAAATCCATATAGTTGATCCTTTTTAAATTGCAACCAAGATTACTTAAGAGACAATCCATGTTGTGTCTCGAGAGTTTTAAAAGGTTCTGCATGTTCCTTGACTCAAAAATCCAATTAACGTAAATTCAATTAATAATATCACAATGGCTATTGTAGCTCACCTTAACAAGATTGAAGTATTATATAGTGTCTACGTAATAGTAAATTATAAATCTGTTTAACTATTTATTTCACTGTACAAAATTTCTTAAACATGGAGTATTACCAACTTATATAATTTATTATCCATTTGTCTGCGCTCATTATAAAAAAACTAAATAACTAATGCATAAGGGAAAATCCCACTTTAATCAAAAGTGAAATATTTGTGCACTTATTTACAAAATTGCAAAAAGTTTTAGAAATGTACTTTTCATATAAATATTTTAGTCTAGCAGAAAAGATTTAAATATCTAAACGAAGACATTGCATTACTTGCACATGTCATATAACTTTTTACATTGCCAACTTTCCTCCAAAAAACCTCCTTTCCATTCTCCTAAAATTATAATATAAAAAGAAAGTCTCTTGTGTGGGATGTATGCAATAGTATAGGAAGGACGGCGATTCAAGACAAAATCCACCCATCGACCACGGAAGTTGACTCTAATGGGATTCAAAAAGAGTCCATGTGTATGTGACTGTGCGTGAGAGAACCGGCTAAGGTACACATCCCCAACTGGCGTCTCCCTCCTCGGGAGTAAAATATTCAAAAGTGAGTTTCCCGAATCATAATTTTAAGTAGATGCACCGAAGGAAGTTCATCCGAGGATCCCATCTCATGAATGAATCAAGAGCTACTTCTTCTATGCTCGTGGATTAAGAAAGAAAGTCCCCCGTGCTGTAAATCTCCTTAATTTTTACTTTCAATAATAGCAACCTTGGGTAAGTGGGTCCGTGTAAATAAATGGTTAGTCGGAGGACCGTAAAGGAGCCTCCTAAACTCCCATAATTTGATTTTTCTCCTCGGAAGAAGAAAGGGGAGAGGCTGGAGGAAGTAAAAGAGAGACATCACACAAATTCCCCTCATCACCCATAAAACTCTTATAGCGGACGGAACGGACGTATTTTTTTGTTCATCATAGCCCAAGTGCAACAATCGCCCCGTTCCCCCCGCTTTCTCCTTCGCTTCCCGAGAGTTGTAAAGTGAGGAATCCGCAGAAGAGGAATATATTGCCTCCTCGCGCCCTCACATTCCAAATGTATCTAATCATTCTTGAGGCCTTTAATATAATACTCAAGGAATAATTTATCGTTATGAGGGCAATAGTAGAGGGAAGACGACGAGATTTTACGAGAGGAATAACTCCATGAGCCGAATTGAGGACCAAGTGTCGAATCGACAATAAATTGGAACAAAATTGAGGAATTCTCTTCCTCACGTATCTTTTATCTCCTCATAAACATGTCCGGATACATTGAATAAACGCGTAAATCATTCCACTTCATCATTTCTCCTTCCAAGAAGATTCCACAAGAGAAAATTCTTAATAAAGGAAAAATAAGAGAAGATGATCGATTTTCTATACAAATATTTTCCAATTTTGCTCATTTCCAAACTCGAGCCTTTTCCTCGGAATTTTATTAGCAAAATTGAGAAGCAAAATGAATATTCAAGTACAATAATATTATTTCGAATTGATCTAAGCCTTTTATTTTGATTAATTTCCTGGAATTTGCTAATTTTGTAGTAAGTAGATATGAGGCAATGGGAAATGAATGCATTGCTTATTGCTTAATAAATATATACAAAGACATTAATAAAATTAATATTTAATAATAAAAAGTAATAAGCAAGTGTTAAATGACTCAAATGTGTAGGCTTTTAAAATGCACAAAAATATTAATGTGCTGCAATACAATGGTGTAAAATTAAATTCCAAAATAATTAAATATTTTCCTACTTGAAAACTATCTATTATATGAAATATCGATAAACATCGACATTGAGCTACTCACGTAAACACTTTTGAATATTTCAATTTTATCTTTAACCGCAGAATAGGGGTTTCCTCCAACTAATGCATACTAAAATATATTAACCATCAAAATATCAGACTAGACTCAAGAACTATCTTCATATTTACGATTTTTGATATTTTAACGTTTCCAAATAGCTCGTTTTGGGACATGAACTTCAGTTTAATATGGAAGTTAAAACATTTATAAAGAGCAGATGGAGGATTCGAGGTTAAGGATGAGATTGAAATCAAAATACATCTCGCGTCATCCTTCACCAACATCCGATTTGTGCCAGTGCCAATGCCAAGAACGAAGAACGAAAAGTCAAGCCAGGTTTTAATATACACATACGAGTTAAACTCCGTAGTTAAGAGCGCGATATAAAAATACTCTTTCTCCTTTAAGAGAGCTTAAGAAGTGATAATTCTATTAAGGAACCAAACATTGCAACGCAACTCATCGCCCCCGTGTCTTGGAAAAACAAAACCAAGCGAGAGATTACATAAAAGTAATTGAAAAGGAAAATGAGAATAGAAGGTTATTTTGCTTTTCTTGAGGTTTTCAAACCACCTGGGCATGTACTTTAAATGTCTCATCCTTGTAAAAAAGTGGACAAAGAAAAGGGACTTATTTGGAAGAAGGTGGGGAGATCTGCGTGGAATTGACGATCCTTGACTCTTAAGAATATTACATTACTCCTCGGCTTGGAGCCATACCTACCTTTGGCATTTACGCTAATGAGGAAGAAAACCTTTTCCCTTGAACTTGACTCTTTACTATCAACTCCATTGCTCGAACTCGCAACTTCCATATAATCATATGAACATTTTGTACTATTATACACGTTCATGAAATGTAAGTATAAAGACCAAGTCGATACCAAACTGCATATGACTATATCAAATGTAATAGAAAACTTCCATCAACCCACCTGCACAATTACGTCACAAATGAAGGAAGCTAAGAAACTTCTGGAAATTATGTCTAATTACAATTACATCTCAATTACCTCCCTCCCATTCCTCGTAGTTTGAAAAGTTTAACATTTTCAGCCAAGGGAAGAAAAATAAAAATGAATATTCATTCACCTTAAAAACTTATAAGATAAGAATCTCGAAGAACATCTGGAAAATGGGAATCAAGTTTGAAGTAAACACGACTATCAAATTCAATATCTCATCTCTTAATTGGTCAAGGTCTGAAAATGCATGTCTTTTTTGAATATTTGCTTCGTGTCTCTCATCATGAAATGAAATGCCTCTACATGATCCTTCCAATTTTTAAAAGTCCGTAAAATTGAAGTTTATAAATCAAAGTTTCCCTTCGTCTGCAATGCAAATTGGGATTTTCAAATATATTGATTATAAATTATAAATATTGGACAATAAATATCTCATTTACTATCAAATATTATTTTTGATGAGCCCTCACAATAAATATTTCTAAATAAATAATACCTATCCGAATATTTGAATGAATAAAGAAAGTAGAATCAATACATTTTAGATTTAAATAATTATCTACAGTTCAGCCTCTCAAGCTGGGAAATGCAATTTATTTTTTTAATATAAAAATATTACCTTATAATTTTGAACGACCAAAAGAATTAACCGAAAATTATTTGTAAAGAAACCAACTTTAAAGATTTCAAACAGATAATTGGCAGTGGTTTTGATTAAATGATGAAGCTCTTTAAATTGAAGATTTAAAAAAAAATACAATGGGAGAGTCAAAAGGTTAAACAACTCTCAGAAAACTACTTCCAAAAACTATTATAAATCGAAAGAAATGTAAATATGCCATCGAGTTCCACTCAGACTCAGAGTCAGAATAACGTTTTTTGATACATATGTAGCTATCTTGTCAGTTGGTCATAATAACTAATAATGCCTAACATTTGTCACCCGGATCCTTCTTATCTTCAACTATATCGTCGAGTAATAAATAGAGAGTATAACAAAGTCGGTCAATGAGGTGTTATCATATTATCGCACTCCAATGATGCCTATTGTATCAAATGTCAGTGAGCAAAACAACTATTAACGATAAGTTTTAAACTTCTCAAAAGCATTACCCAAATCGCCCATATGACATTCGCATGGAGTCTCATTCTATCCAATCTGTAGTTGTAATTATAATTTATTACTCCGTGAACTCAATTTAGGCACAGGGTCATAGTTCCAAAATCCCTACATCCTTCGTGTTCTCATCATGTCACAACCACTTTAATCATGCCCTTACGTTCCCTATTAAATCCAGAGAGTGAAGTGAGTAAAAATAATATGATACAGACCTATAAGGTATATTTTATAGAACACCAACAGACGAAAGAGCATAGAGATGGAATATATTATTAGTGAATGAAACAAGGCATTGAACCTTCAATATCCTTTATTTAAAAATATTCGCGACGCTAGGAACCAACCTTTTTGTTTGAAGTTTGTGGAAGAAAAGTGCAAAACATTTAAATGTTATACTAACTAACACATTCGTATCTTACAGAAACATCCGAGCGGTTCAACAAGTCTAATCGTAAGAAGTAGAGTCTGCCAAAAAAGTAAAGCATGTCTAGAATAGAGGTGCTGAGGAAAGGAGAACATTGTTAAACGTCAGTTCTTATTACGCGAGATGAAGAGACGCGAAGGGAGTTGATACCAGGACTCAATGAGCCATGAAGTGTCACAGAGACGAATCAATAGCATGAATATGGGAACCCGGATTTTTGGATAACAATCTGCCAAGGGTGAACCCAAAAGAGCCATTATGACTCTGACTCACCCTTCACAACTCACACCCTCGGATTTTGAGCGAGGGAGTAGCAACAAAGCTCTTCGTGCGTTGCTGAACTTTTAAACCTTCAAGTCACTCACACCGGTTAACTCATATGAGAGGGGAGGCGAAAGCTACAAGTTCGAGACTTTAAGAGCAAAATGTGAAAATATAATCCCCTTCAAATCCTCTTCCATTAATAAAGCCTATATAGCGCTGCCATTAAATGATAAAACGGACTTAACTCCCATAAACTCATTTAGAAGCAAATCATAAACACTTTACCATTTACTTTGCCTTACTCATAAAATAAATGAACTTCGTCTGAGAAATTAAATTAGATGAGTGATATTAAGTATCAAAGCACTTGACCATAAGAAAATTTCATATTACGCGTAAAAACAAGAAGGGAAGGACACACACACACATTTTCTTTATAAGTAATATTACGTTCATCTCCACTGTGACTTTTGTAGTATTTATTCATGAACCCTCTCGATACTTTTCATCGTGCAAAAAAAACAGAAAGGATACTGACTCACGGCTATGAATCACGGATGTTTGGGGTTAGGAGAATATGCGTTATACGATAAAGCGCTATAGGCATCTCATTGCTTGAATTTGTCTTCGAATGTTTTATTAGCTAGAAGATCCCTGCCGTGGCCGAGAGAAGAATATTAATAAGGTGGAGGAGGATGAATAGAACTCGGCCAACTCAAACTCAATCTTTAAAATCCCACATTGAAAACCTCCAGCGTCACAAAGGAAAATAAGCGTGTATGAGGTTATTCATTCTTCAATACTTTTTTACTCCTTCCTTTGTTTCCATCTGTCTCTTTCTTACTATTATTAATACGTAGGATTATTAGACTCACTCTCATTGTCAGATGTAATTTTCCAATCATATTTTCCTAGCTTTATAAGAGTTTTTAATGGGAAAATAATGTAAAACTATTCAACATCCGCGTTAACACTTCATTCGTAGTTTTAATGCTCATATTCACCACCTAAACCTCACGAGGAGAAAAAATAAACATCCCAGAGAGTGAAATAACAAATGTATGGAAGGAAGTGAAGAGTGTTTTAAAACAATAAAACTGTAGAATACACATAACACATGCATATACTTGCACAAGGAGTTTTTCTTTGCCTGTTCGCATTCGTTTCTCCCCACACTTCATGTTTTCTTAGCCCAAATCCCAAACCAAGGAAGAATAACAAAAATAGAACGCTAAGAAAAGACTTTTAAAGAGAATGTCTTCTATTAATTTAGAGTCTTAATAAAAAGAGTGCGAAATTGCTAAATTCAACCATAAACCAAAATATTCTTTCGCATCTAAAAAAAATTGTCACAAAAAAGTTAAGTAAGCCTTTTGAAAGAGAGCTTATGAAATATAAATTGTAATTGAAAGTGGAACAGTAAAATTATTTATTTTGAGGGAAAAAATAATGGAGCTTTTAAGTTTAAAAGGGCCGCAATGTGCATTAAAGACATGTTGGTTGATGAAGGATGTGCAAATATATAATTGAAAAACAATTTCAAGATAAGAGCTGCATATTGCATCGTTGAGTGAGCGAAAGGCAATTTAAACAAACTGTCTGGATTAGAATTTAGGAATTTATTTTATTTTCATCTCAAGGAGAGCGGAGGTGGAAGAGGGAGAAGGAAGACCCAAAGTATACAATTCGTATGTGTTTGACGATTGTGCAGCGAGAGTGATTTGAATAATGGAATCAAACGACCCCGTCTCCGTCTCCCTCCCTTTGTCTACTCAAATGACTCAGGCCTTTGAGCCTGTAAATTAAGCATGGAATTGCTGGAATCAAGTGAATAACCACGACCGGAAAAAAAGATTCATGTAATTTCTCATGTGGTTTAGCAAATAAAAGACTCGCAATTCCTCCTTCCTATCTGTGAACACCACATGCATGCACCATACAATTTTCATGGTGGACCTAACAAACCATCATATTTTATTTTCCAAATAAAAAACAATAGTTAAACCTTGTTAAACCCTCCGCAAACTTTTTTGTCGGTATTTTGCACTTTGTAAATGGCTCTTAACAAGTCCAAGTTGACTCTGAAGGTACCTTGATATTTTTCCTTCAAGTTCTTTCAATTTAATAATGGAAAATGGATATTTTTTGCTAAAAATTTTTTCCAACATTGACTTTATAAATGCACATTGTTATCTAAATTGTCAAATATAAAATATGACTTTTCTGAATGACAGTATCTCAAAAGTTGCTGATGATGCATTCATGTAACTGGCAAACAATTCTTCTTAATCAAAGATATCGTTGAAGTTGAAGTCATTAAAATATGTTAATTTCTGAATATAGTCTCAATTATGAATATTCATTATGAAATGCTAAATAAAGAAAAACAAGTTGACAGTATCAAGCAAATTAAATAATTATACCATTGTTGCAAACATTTCAATGCAGATGAGGCCTAATAGGAAAAACGCTCAACGAAGTAACATTGAAATAGACAAAGTTAGAACTGTCCATGAAGATGCACAATTTAAAAAATGAATGTTAATGGCTAAAGTAATAATATCTTCATGAGAATGGTGTCAATATGCTGAGAGTTGACTCTGAACTCGAAGAAAACATTGGATAAATTAAAAAAAAACATTAAGGGGCAGTAATAGAAAGAAACGTTGACTTTAAAAAAGAAGGAAGTGAAGCCTATTTTGAGCTCATCTTTAATCCCATTTGCTATGCAGATGTGTTTGAAAGTTCACTCACCGTTTTTCTGGAAGTTTTGTGGAGGTTGGAAAAGCGCGAGTGGGAGTCCCTGTACTCCCTCCCGCCCGGACATTATTACTCCTTCAGAACTCCCGCCTAAAGACTCCCTACTCGGATGCTGAGGAATCACGGCGGCGACGCCTCCACTCCCGTTACAAACTCTCATCATCCAGTCGAAGGAACATTGTCAGATTCTGTAATAATTCATTATAAAAAAAATTTAACATTCTCGTCATTGAATCCTAATTATGTATCCATTATCTTTATATAGTTAATTAGTCAAACAAAATCATAAAAATGTTTGGCATTTGACATGGCTAATAATGATAGCTACTGATTTAATGATAATGATTATAATGAGCTAACGAATAAATTGTTTAAGCAATAAGTTACTTTACTGACCAAGATAAATGTGAGAATCATAGCATATGAGCAAATGAAAATGAACGAGGAAAAGAATAAAACCCGTTGTATACGATATACAGTATGACATAAAGAAATGTTCGTGTTATCAGGGACCTTGTGGGGTTCTTAATTGCAATCCGGACAAGAAATGTCTGTGGAAATATAAATCGCAATAATTGAATGAGTCGCTGGACGGTGTGGAGACTTGAATAATTGATACAATGTAGAGGATACATTCAAATTGGCATTCCTCCTGATCCACGAATGGAGAGAGAATGAAAAAGGGGGGATGGAAAGGGACACAAATAGGTAATGCTCCCACTAGTGCACCTGCATCGATTTCCAATTCAAATCCATATTAACCCTCAAGCTTCATTATACTACCTTAAAACAAAGAAAATCCCACTAGTTCATCCGGCTTGACTCATTCATTCTTATAATTCGTTTCTTTCCGCTTCCGTCATATTTTTTGACGCTGAGTGAATCAATTACTCAATCGACGGTATTAAACATGTTAATCCTCTTGTATAAGGAAAGTAATAAACAAACAAGGCGAGCATTCCCCCTTGTCTTTTTACGAGGATGACGAAAGCAAGTCGTGGTTTAGATCTTTATTACCCTATTCGAGATCATAGTCTAATCAAGTTTAGGTATTCAAACTCCTCCAAAAATATTTTGATATAATAAATTGTACAAAAACCAATATCAATATCGTTAAACAACATTAAACTCATTCATGAAGAAAATGAATCAAGTCATATAATAATTAAGTAATGAACTTATTATATGACTATCAAAAGAAAATCAATATTTTCCTGGATTTTATCAAAAGTCTCGACTTGGGCATATTATCTAATGCAAAACTACAACTTCCAAGATGTCAACAGATGATTGAAAAAACTTTAGAAAACCTGCCCTAATTAGTAATTACTTTTACCACAAATTAGACGCGTGAAGCTTTTGTAAAGAAAACTAGATAAGATAAGGTAAACCTTAAGTTGCGAAAAACTTTTTTTTAACTTTTTAACCCGTCAAACACATAAACTTCCCCGACTCAAAGAACAAGATCCTGACTCAGTGATTTGGCATCCGAGAGCTGAAGTGAAATGAGAGTGGGATGGAATGATAGGAAATTCACTCCACTTGAGATTCCCCTTCTTCTACTCCAAAGAAAAAGAAATCCGTGAGTTGTGAATTCAATCGCATGGTAATGAATTCCTAATTGAACCCGCTCTTGACTTTTAAAATCCCCTTCCTCAGCTTTTCCTTCCAAGTGACATAATAATAGTCTACGCATCCTTCTCTCGATCCAATCAACCTCTTCAGACTTTTTTTACAACTCCTTTCCTTCCACTTAATGAACGTTTCCTTTATTTTCAAAGAAAATTCACTGAATATAAATGAGTAAGCTGAGGAAGAACACAATAGTGTTTTAACCCCGCTTTTCTAAGGTTACAATATGCGTTCTCTTGCGTTATTTTACTACTCGAATTATAAACCTTTCATTTACGAATAAAAACTTTACTTTGTTCAATCATTAAATATTGACTATTTTAATTTATTCTCATTTTAGTTCATCGTAAAAGAATAATTTCAATTATAAGCCAATAAATGAAACTCGTGCATGGTATAATAATCATTAATTCCAAAATAAAAGTTAGTCCTACACTAGTAAAAAGTTGAATCCGAATTTCATTTAGTTATGAGAGACTGAGAATGAGGATCCTTCGAAATGCCCGCAATAACTTCCTCCTTCAGCTCTTTTTCAACTAATTCCATTTCCCCTCAGTTTCATTTTAATTACAAGAGAATAATTACTTGAGGAGAAAACGGCTCCTGCTCTTACACATACTATGGAACATGATTATGTATCCTCCACTTCTATCCTCTATCCCTCAGGCACTCTTATTCAAGAGGAATATAAGGACCATAATAGGTAAGATTAAAAGTAATGTATTTATCCAAAGGAGTGTCTGTGTTATACTGCCTAAACAGACACATTACTTCTATTACAAAATGCATAAAGCCTTGAATAGGGAATAATTTATATCAGAGATCCTCATACAGATGTAAAATCATATTTATTATAATCCGAGAATAGATATGTATAAAGGATTTATAGTACGAGTCTTATACTCGCTTTACAACGTAAATACATGAATATGAAATTGGATAAATAGGAAGGGGGAGAAGAAGATTTCATTAGCAGAGATACCAAAAGTGGCCCATTGAGAAGAAAAATGTTTGTGAGTATTAATTTCAGAAGCATCTGCTCAAACTCTTTTTCGAGATCCACCATTAAGAGAGACGATGATGGATCCCATCATGTCCCTCTCTCTCAAATAGTATACACAGCATTATAGTCCTTAATTAATACATTTGTTAATTACCTAGAGGAGGATCACGTTGCTCAACAACTTTTAATCCTCTCGACATACGGTGCACCAACTCGATCCCTTCTCCAATCTCATCTTTCCACTCATTATATCATATCAAAATCCTAACTATCATGTCATTTGCAATTTTGAAAATGATATTAAATGTCCTTTTTTAATTTATGTCTCATGTTCGAGTATGAGCCGAGTAGTATAGTGTATAGTAATTGGATATCCATTCGTTGGAAAAATAAATGTTGAATTTGTAAGTAATTTTAAATTAAAATTGCCAACAGGGAAAAAATATATTGAAATTCGAGAAAAGGTAGAAAAAGAAATTCCATGTTTTACTTGTCTCTTTTACATTGGTATTGAATATATCATTACAACAGAAAAAATATATGAAATGGCATATATGGAATTCTTACAAGTAGTATTCTCTTTGGAATAAGAATCTTTTTTGAGTTATACTGACTGGGGTGGATAAAGTTTATATAAAAAGGGGGATTTTCCTCCAAGGGGTGTATTCGGAGCGGTTCGAAGGGGAACTTCTCTGAATGTAATTTGAGCGGAGACCCGGGTGAGTGAATGTGCGGGTTCCATAATTTAAACTCCGGATCGAATCATTCCCACTCACTCATATGCATCATTATAGGGAAGACAGAGGATGGGGACAGGAAATGTATAGAAGAGGTTATAAAGAGATCCAGGAGAGTTAGAGATTCAAGGAAAGCCACAAGGGATGAGACATAACGTCTTAACTCCCTCGGCTACCTTCTATGACTCATACAAGGCATAACACACTAGGTACGTGCTTATTTATGTAGGATACATCTGAGCTGTTTGAATCTTTACGAGTAATGCATAGGAAACCCTTTTATTTACATTCAGTTGCAACCCTTATTAAATTCCCTCAGCTGTTCAATATTTAATTCCATTTCGTTGAACTTGATAAGATATTCAGCATTTCACTCACGATCCTTCTTTACCGATTTTATAAACACTTGAGAATTAAACAAAAGAGTTCCGACATTTCCTAATATGGTGAACAAACATGCGATGTTCACACACCCACCTCGACAACTCCAACGGTTGCTGCTGCTCTTTCCCATTCTTGAAACTTTATGCCATCCTTTATTTATAATGTATCAAAATATAATCATTTCAAAGCAAATATTCTGTAGATTCTTTGATATCTTTTGGGGAATACATGAAAAATGAGTATGAAAAATTGTCACGAAATATCTAAACTATTGTTGAGTTCTTTAAATTGAATTGAATAAATTGATAGGAAAAAGTGAACATTTCTCAAATGAAATTCCTCTTTTCTCTTTTGATCTTTCAACTTCAAAAATAGGAATATTAGGAATTGGATCAAAAGAGAAGGGAAGAGTAAAAGTATTTTCAAATCACATATATATTGAAAGCATTGCATTATTCACTTCAATTTTTTTCTCAGCCCTTTCTAGGTCTTGCTACAGGTTTGGTTATATTCACCTTTAACCTTATAGCATATGGAGATTGTGTGAAAATAGGCTCAAGAGACGAGAGGAGTGAATGTGTTTAATTTTCTTTTCGAAAGACTTATGGTGGGGAGACAAAGTTTTCCAAAGCTCCTTTTTATGCAAATCCGTCGTCAGAAATGGGGGCTTTGTTAAGAGGGGCATCAGACCAGGAAAAGTTCTAGCCCAAGAAATTCGCTCACCCTTCATTATGAAGAAGACGAGAAGCGAGGGAGAACTGGGCTTTCAATTTAACTATCTAATAACTCGAAGAGGGCGATCAAAGGAGCATTCTTCACTATACTTATGGATGTGAAGTAATGTAACTTGTCCGATATATCACCAAAGTTCTCCTCTCCACCCTCAGAATTCAGAGGACACAATTCGAATCCCGGGGATGATTCGTAAGGGGGTGAGAATCACATCCTATTTACTCTTCCACAGAGGGACCATTCTTATACTGCTCAATGCTATATAGGATTTAAGAATATATGAGGAGCATCCCTATTCGGATTCCAATTTATTTCCCACTCCATGCGGGGCTCTTTTCCGCTTAAATAGGGAAAGGCAGGAGCGGGGTCCTCCAAATAGTATAAATTTGATCCGATCACCATATACATAGCCTCAAGTGTTCCGTGCGCATTATTACTTGCAATCTGTAGGATAGGGATATTTAGGAAGGAAGTTGACGAGTGGAGATTTATCGTCTTAGAGCGAGAGAAAGAGGGGAAGGGGAAATAGCCTTTACAGCAGCTTCTCATCACTTATTCCTTGTCTAATGTTCCCCTTCAATCGGGATTCATTCATAACGGCGGTCCTAAGGAAGGATTTCTCCCAAAACTCCCAATACATTACAGATCTTGAGTGTGGAGCAGTGAGGAGACTCATCGCGGAACAGGAGAGGACAAAGCTGGAGTTCTCCACCCATTCCCCTCCGTTCTAATGCTTTCGAGGGACGGCGAGGTCTCAAGTCAATGATGAAGAAAAGTCGGGCTCATCGAGCAACCATTGTCATTTCCCCTCATCCTCCCCTGGCCTCTTCCCATAATAATGCATTATGCAAGCACAACCATACGATTTAACCAGATGCGGAATGCAATTTTGGGAAAATCCACATGGTCCCTTCGACTATTTACGTTTTAGTTGCTCAATTCCATTCTCTATGCCATATACAGACGCGTATGTATTTGTAGATGTAAATATTATCCAAGATGATATTAAGATAAACATGAATTATTCGTGGGTAATGGGAGTAAATTTCTAAACTTATTTTATTACCCGATCCTCTTCAATAAACCGAGAGAGCAAAAGTGCTAAAGAGACACGCCGCACATCCCGTCAATTCAATAATCCTTATCTCTCCGCTTGTTTTCCTAATATTGAAACGAAGATGCTCCTCTTTCCCTCTCCCTACCCATGCTAAATGTTTATGCATATAAATGGGATGCAGAAGACCATTTATTTGGCTCGTTTCGGAAATACAAGCATGCATCAATGCATATTTGCAGCAGTGGCACTTTCCTGCGTTCATGTGTAAATTTATGTATCTGGCTAACTGTATTTACAAGTCAGTATTTACAAGTCATACCTCAGAAGATACAGTAACGAATATTATGATGATGATGAACCGACCGATATTACACTTTACGAACTTTGAATGTGTCTGGGAGAAATCGTATCCGCGTGTGAAAGAGCATAACATTATCCCACGATAAGAAAAGTGAGTGTAATTTTTCTAAATATATGTAGAAAAATTGCAGTGAAGGCTGACAACCCCTGACATTCATCATGATTCAGTGGAGGCGGGCGTGTGAGTGTAGTTTATGAGCATTTTGAGACAGATTTTTGAGGAAGTTGGTTCCAAAAATGCAATTTGGTTGGTCTAAAGGTCTCCTTGAGAGGCGAGACGATCTCATATATGATGTCGAAGGAAGGATATAATGTAAAGGAGCTTAATTCCTCTCGACTCTCTTGATGAATATAGATGAGGTAGAAGTTTGGAAGGAAAACCTCAATTCCCTATTTTGCATAAAAAATGAGCTCAGTTCATTCCATTAGAGGCGGAGAATAAATTCCTCTCAAAAATTAAAATACGGGAAAACTCAATATGAAACTCGTGATATTTCGGCGTGAGAAACAAGTGAATAATTCATAATGAGAGCTTCTGCCACCGTCGGAAAAGTTGGAAATAAAGGTACGATTCCGCTATCATGCATCGCAACATCATAGTTCACGATTAATAAAACAGTGTGTTTTTAATGAATTTCACATGTTCGAGTCAATTTACATCAGGTAGAAGAATCGTTCTTCTTTTTGATAATATTCAAAGAAGTAAATAAATAATGTTATTCACATACATAAATTTAAAAACTTCAATTAAAATTTTCAAATCAAGTTTGGTTTTTAACTGAAATCTTTTGTAAGACTTTAAAAATAAATGACGCTGACATGCATGACGCATATTTTCAAAACACTTGAATGAAAAAAAATAAAATTAGGCGATTTAAAATGTAAATTATCCTTTGGTTGGCCTTCCTTGTCAATGAGTTTCAAAACTATGTATAAGTGCATGTCGGTGGATAGAAGTCCTTTGAGAGTTTAAAAATTAACTTTCGTGCAACTAGAGTAAAATCCTTCAAATTCTTCTTCACGACATAAAATACTCACGCTCTAATTATAAGCTTAAATGGCTAGCTTAAATGATACTTAAATGACTTCAAATGTCGTTTACCATCCTTCAACTATTCAAATAAAAACAGAGCCAAAGGACGAGTTGTAAACATTCCTCAAATCTTTCAATTTTCTCCATCATTTAAACAAATTAAACTAATCGACTTCGCAATGAAACACAAAAGTAGAAAAATAATTAAATGTAATTATCCCTACTCTATTGAATGAACCACTTTCTATGCTATTAAATTAATTCTACGAACTGTAAAATCTTTAAAATGTAAATTAAAATGAAACAAAAGGAAAAGAAAAGTCAAGATATGAAGAGATTATCGAGAAAATCGAGATTAAATTTTCATGATAATGTCAATATAGATAGATAGCATTATACTATTGGTAAGAGTCGTTAAGACTAATCTGTCTAAATGAAATTAGTCGAGATAAGGATGTAAATACTCACGAGAATAAAGTTCCTTCTTGTTGTGATGAGGGATGAAGAGCGACTGATGGCTCTTTTCGCCTCTCGGATCTCTTCGCCGTCACGAGGCTCAGGTTCGCTAACATGCGCGAGAAGTTTTTCATGCCCACGTTTAATGCTTTAACGTTTAACTTTTAATGTTGTTTTTTGTATCTCTGTATGATTGTGCTCATGAAAGTATATAATATAATTATTTATGATCATTTACGAGACTAAAGATGGTATTCATAATGCATATTGTTAAGAAAAAAAGTTGCATTTTTAAATTATTTATTAAAAAATATTAATACATACTTTCAATGAAATAATTGTTGATTAATCTAGTTTGATATTTTATAATACTTCGAAAATTACCAAACTATTTTAATAGGAACCTTAATTTTATTTATATAAACAATTTATTTATTTATTAAATGACATCTCATGTTGTTTGATTTTTGACCATTGTTCGCTCTTTTTCCAAAGTTGTGCAGCAATTTCCATATTTGAACCAAGCTTTGAAGAGTTTGCTTTCTAGTAATGAAATTGTAAAAAGTCCATTTACTTTTATTTAAATTGGTTAATTAATTATTATTACCAATAAAGTAATAATATTATGTATAATTTATATAATATTGAATTTAGTCAAATTACTTTGCAATCAGAAAAGTAATATCCGCTTTCTCCTCTGACTTTATCAGACACAGCCAAATGAATTATAGTCTGTGCTCCTTCTAAAGGTGTCTATAAACATCAATTATATTTATACGAATTTCTTAATTGGAAAATATATAAATCTAGAATATCCTTTAGTCTTTATAATTTTCCAGTTAATATTACTTTCATGTGATAGTTGGTGATTGAATATAGAATTCTATATAGATTATTCGCCTTCAAGTCATTGTAAAATTTTGACCTAACGCCTCCGGGATTCAATGCATTGACAGTGACAGGAATGTTTGCCAATTTTAGTCTTCGGTGGAATTCCCTCATAAAAAGAATATTACAAAGTTTGGATTTCGCATAAACCAATTTCGGTTCCCAAACTTTCTCCGAGTTTAAATTTTCAACGTCAAGGGATAAAGTCCATGTATGAGCAACTGAAGCAACGACGATAATTCGACCACCTTTTTCACTTTTATTCAATCTTTCTGTCATAAGAACCATAAAATGTTTCATAAATCCATAAGATTATATATTTTACCAAACGTATATTCCGTGTATATCAAAATTTAATATGCAGATCCAAACCAAGTAAGATGTTACTAAGGAGAAAGTGCCCAAGATGATTTGTTGCAAAATGACGTTCAAGTCCTTCGGCGTTCTTTTGATTCTCAACTACTGCTATTCCAGCATTGTTGACAAGAATATCAAGTCGTGATTCACGCTTTTTAAATTCAGAACAAAAACTTCGTACTGATTCCATTAAACTCACATCCAATTTCATTAAATATACTTCATGGTTATTTGTTTCATCTTTAATTTTTTCTATTCAAATTGTAATTAAAATTTACAATATTCATTTATTATTTTTAATTATAATACCTATACAAAATCAAAATAAATGATGAAAATTTACTCGCAGCTTCAGCACCCTCCGCCATGTCAATGCAAGCCATGTAAATTCTTCCTCCTCTAAATGCCAATTCTCTAGCAGTTTCATAGCCCATTCCTTTTAAAATAATAACTATGAAAAAATTTTAGGCTAAAATTATTATTTTTGTTTATTAAATAAACCTGTGCTAGCTCCAGTTATAATTACAACTTGTCCATCAATCCTATAATCACAATTGCACTTTCCGGTTCTTAATTTCCAATAGATTTTTAATAAAATGAAAATAATTGCAAGTGTAAGAAAAATACTAAACATGTCTGCTCAAAAATCACAAAATTTTTGGATGTCTAACAATTAAAATAATTATATACAAAAACAATTATTCATTTAATTCTACTGTATATTATCGGTAGAATTATTTTAATTTCAAACGAACATTATAGAAGATCAATAATCAGTTTACGACTTTATGCTAACATTATAGCATAAAATACTTGAGCGATATAGAAGATATGATATGAATTGCGTAAAAATTATAAAACCACTTGATCTATAACGTATGGACTTTGCATGTTATATATAAGAATATATAATTGTCGAGATATCGTTGATTTTTCTATTCGAATATAAACAGTTTCAGAATTAATGGAACTATTATGAATAATAAAGATCAATGCATTTTTTCAATAATAAGTAGTTTATTTATTATGAATAATGAACACATCAAGCGAAACAAGATACCAAAAATCATTAAATTTGCGCACACACCTTCTAAATAAACTAGCCATTATTATTTAACTATTAATTAAACTGCTAAACAATTGGCAAAAAATAGATTATTTTAAGAACATTATTGCTTTTCGTTTATGGTATCTTTTCGCAGCTCACAGCTTCACCGATTAATTACCCAGTCCCTAATAGAATCTAAATACTTTAGACTTTAAAAGATTTCCTTAACTAGAAGTTATTTTCTCAAGAACATCACTATGAAATGCATTTTATGATCTAAAATGCTAACTCAATACTAAAATACACTTTTTTGAAATAGTGTGATGGATTCGTTTGATAAGACAATTGTGCTTTCATTTGTAATATAGGAATTCTTATTTGATACTGCAAATATTCTGAATACAAGCATATTTTATTTAAAAAATATGACAAACTTAATGCTTGATAATTATAATTTTCATATATCATTTAAGTATTCGTTTTTCGTTAAATGGGAAATGAAAAAATATCGTGATTTTAAATGCAATAATCTGTACGAGATTCAGAACTTAGGTTTAAATTTTTCAAAATATGATATCTAATGGTTTGAAAGTTATTTCAATTGATTTTGTTTTTTGATCAGTCGGATAGTATTGAATATTAAATAAATCTAATGTATTGGATAACAATGTTGGATAATAGATCTAAAGTATTTTAACGTAGAACTGTCTAAAAGATACAAACATAAGCTAACAAGTTTTAAAATATATAAATGCCCAATTACTTATCTCCAACATCAGGATTTTTCTGTTCAAAATAATAATGCGGAGTGTTGAGATATTCCAAAAGTGGTTTCGGCAAATTCAACTCTTCTAATTTGTCTCTTCGAACACATTTTAAAATAACAAACCTGGAAAAAATTCAAAGATGAAAAATCTTGCTTCGATTAAGCAAAATTAAATAAAACTTAAAAATAAAAGGGAATATTTTAATGTAAATTACCGGGTCATATGTTGCAGAGATCGAGGGTGTCTAAATCGGCTATAAGGATGTAATAGCTGAACTCTCATCGGACCAAGCGAAGGTCGACGATGGAGAAAGAAAAGGTACCGGCCAGATCGCGAATGTGCCACTGCTTTCTCAATAAAATCAACAATCGTTGAAGACTTGAACCGCGTCAATGGTCCGAAACTAAAATTCCCCTAAAAACAAGATTTCAAATTGAAAATCTTTAAATTAATAATAAATAATATATAACAATTTTGTTAAATATTAATAAATTCAATTAACATTATTCAAATAAAGTTTACTTTTAAATAAGTCATTGCACATAAATAAAAATAATAATTCAAACCTGATCGTGTTCAATTCGAACATGTCGGACAAGTCCATTAAGTTTAAAAGTGAGGGAGAAAATATAACGAGGATCGCTACTATCTCTGACAATGAAAGAACCATCCAATTCACCGCGTAAAAGATCTTCCGCTCCTTCGCTCGACAAAGGACCCCAGTACCATCCAAACTATTTCGATTAAAAAATAGATATTCATCCATCAAAATTATAAAAGTAGATATTAAAAGTCAAAATAATAGAGTATATTAAAAATGTGACTTTTCTGTCGCCGCTTACATCTTTGACTTTCTCAATGCTAGCTGAAAAGTCATGAGGTTCAAGTGGAGTGAACTGTGTTTCTTCTTCATCCCCATCCTCATCATCTTTGAAAGAATTTGATGGAGATGGCAAGTTTGGCAAGGCACGGCCACTATATGTAACCATTTGATCTTTGACAATTTCGTTCTCTTCACACCTATTAAATAAAATAAAATTAATAATATAAATTTATATTTTAATAGTTGACTTTATTGAAACAAAATAATCTTACACTTGAGTCAAAGTCGAACGAGCCAAAGAAGGGTTTCCTTTTCGTTTTCTGAAGAAGTTCAAGAGTGAGTGAGAAAATGAGGGCTTTCTTACTCCTTCTTTATCCTCATTAGCACAACATTCACTCTCTTCTAAACCACCAACTTCACATCTGACTTTTTTCCCATTCTCATGACAAAATTTTCGATGAAATAAGCTCTTTTCACTCTTTGAATGACTTGACTCTCTTCCTCTCCCACGACTCAAGTCCCACCGAATTCGACAATTTTGTAATGCCAAGGAAAGCGGACAAAAATTCCTCTCACCAGGCCAAGAAGCGAATAGTAGCCTACTTGGATTGACACTCTGGTTTGTCACTGGGTTTGACAATGAGCTTTGAGATGCTTGTTTTTCCGAGAGTCTCTCGGGCTTTTCTCTGTTACAAGGATCACTGGGTGATGTTAAGACTTCTTGGTGTTCGTTTACTTTTGCCGGCTTATTCCCTGGAGAATTTCGTCTCGAGCGGCTCTTTGGTATAGGTAAATTATCAAGAGGAAGAGAATAAATATCACAATGGTAAGGAACTGAGTAGCAGACTCCTTTCCTCGATTCTACTGATGAAGTTCTATTCATTTTTAATTTTATTATTCAAATTAAAATGACTAAATGTAAGTTTCTCTCCTTGTGAAATGCTCTAAATTCGGTAAATATCCTTAAAAGGTACGAATTGCTCTCGAAATTTCGTTGTCTTTAGTAAAATGCGATGTGTATGATGATTTCTTTTGTCTCTTGCGTTATCTGAAAATAATACGAAAAGGTCGTGTCATAAGAAATTATTTATATTTTTTATTCATAAAACATAATAAATCCACAAGTCCAAACAACATAATCTTAAAAATGAATAGCTAGGGCAATTTATACCTTCTTGGTGGGCCTGCTTTCGGATCGGCAAAGTCAGCAACGAGGAGTAGAGCCTCGTTGAGGATTGATGATGAGAATTCTTGGGCGAAGGAGACAATTGACTCTCGTTTCCCTTCAATTGTCACGACGTCTCCGAAGATATGGGGAGGGGCGAGAGGTGAGGGCGAGAGATCCCTGAACGACGCTGGAGGCGGGAGCGGGACCGAAGGAGAAGGCGAGTCTTGAAACTCGGGAGGAGGCGAAATGGCTAGCAATTCATTTCGATCTTCGCCCTTTCTCATTATCTCGCATTTGAAGATTGATGTCCACTTCAAATTTATCTGTCTAATAAATAAACTTATTATGATATTAAAATAAAAATGATCCAAGTAAGAATTATTCATTTACAAAATATTAAACCCATTACACAATAAGGGCAGATCAATAATTCCTACTTGTTTAGTAAACCAAACAAGTCAAATTAAAATCCCATTAATTACAAATTTAAAATCAATAATAAAAGTGTCTACATGATAAAATTAAAGAAGGAGCTCCGATGTTTGCTGAAATGAGGTGGATGCGAAAGAGAGATTCCCGAAGGTGTAGAAAAATAGGGGAAATTTAGTAATAATAATACGAATTGTAAGTTTTGGCGAGGGAAAGCGAGGATGAGAAATTTTTGCAAATGTATGTGATCACTTCCTCCTTCCTTTCTCCCTCCATCTACTGGGATGAATTGTGATTATGGTCTTTTCAGGCCAAATGCGCCGCAGGTCTCGCCTTGCGCTCTCACAACCAGCTTGAGTCTCGGACCGACAAGACACGAGGCGAAGCTTTTGGAGAATTCTGTGACAAAAAACGCTGCCGCTGGACTAGCGGTCGCTTAAGAGCCCCCGGAGAAGATGAGAGATAAGGTACGCTCCGCCGCATTTATTTTACACACAATTTTCATGCCATTTGACCCTTTTTCTTGGGAAAGGCCGACCATGCGGGCTACCCTCTAAGAAAATGGCGCTTGCATATCCACTTAACATGGAGCATTCCCCACCATCCAAATCGGCATTTTATATTCTTTCCCATTTGATATTTGATACTTTAATTTCATGCCTAAACTGTTTAATGACATTGGTCGAGTGTAATTACACGAGCATTATCATTTGGCTAAGGGATTTCGGTTCAAATTGGTTAATTTTTATGCGCGGTCAGGAGTATGCAAATTCCGTGGTTGGCCATGCCGTAATCGCGTAATCCCTTGATCATGTGAACGCGCCAAATGAGTTAGAATGATGAGTTTAATGATTAAAAATGAACCATTAAATTAATAATTAATTTTTGTAGTGGAGGAAGAAACGTATGCGTCGTCTGAAGCGTAAGAGGAGGAAGATGAGGGCAAGATCTAAGTAAGCTGCCGGCCGGATCTCCCCACTAAAACCGCCTCGGTCTCCTTCATCCCCCTTGACCCATCGGCCCGGACAAAGATTTTGATACACGGAAAACATCCTACCAACTCGACACTTCAGGGACCATGCAGACGACTCAGCTAATTCCAAATAAAATCCAAAGTGGAGTTCGATGGGATCCAAAAAGACAAAAATTGTTGTTCATTTATTCTTTCATTAAATCATCAGCATCATAAAGTATTGTGGAATACATGCAGTCTCTTAACTTAAATGTACATAAAGATGTGGAGGAGGAAACATTTGAAGAAGCCGAGGGGAGAGCCGACAAAGTGTTTTTATATAGATGTGTTGGCCTATTCTAAGATTATGAAAATTGGGAATTCCGCTCGCTATTTACAACAGTTGGGAGTCGACCTTGGGGCTTCGTCCGTATCTGTTACTCTTCTTCCTGCGGCGGCCGCAGCTCCTCCTGTCTCGCCCTTAGGTAATTTCTTGGCTAAATTCAAAGAAGAAATTAGTATTTTCATTCCACTCATCAGATTTATTTAGTTTCATTAGTTTTTATTAGGTAAAATAATGGGTGTGACGAACCTATGGCGAGAAATATATCGGTCACATTCATAGCCGTCTTGGCTGAGGTCTCCATAAAAAGAAGTCCATGTTCGTCGGCGTAAGCGAACGCCTCGTCGTGGTCAACCATTCGCTTAGCTGACAAATCGCTTTTGTTCCCCGCGAGGGCGATCACAATGGAGGGAGACGCCTGCCGTTGCAATTCTTTCACCCACGTCTTGGCTCGGGCAAACGTCTCCTATATTTTCAAATAAATGTCGTTACAAGATTGCGAATTTCCAGATAAGAGCATAATATTATACATGGGCAATTTAATGTGATTCATCAACGGTTAATATAAGTGAATGCACCGGATAAAAAATCTAATGCTTTATTTTCCAATAATCATCGTTAATTTTAACCTGATTGGTAATGTCGTAGACGACAATGGCTGCCTGTGCTCCTCTATAGTACATGGGAGCGAGGGAATGATACCTTTCTTGGCCAGCCGTGTCCCAGATCTCAAACTTCACCGTCGTGTCATCTAACATGACTGTCTGGGTTAGGAACGCCGCTGAAATCAAAAGAATGTTTAATAAAATACTTAATAATTAAATTATAATAATTTCAAATTCAAAAACAAAGTTCGAAGTAATCAATGAATCTACATTAGAAAAATAATAATTTGTTCATGAACTTCATAAACCAAATAAATTCATTTCCATACAATGAATCTTTGTTTCAGAAATTGCAATGTCTTTGTACAAAGTTATCTCATAAAACTCAAAATATTGGGTAAAATTATAAATTATGTATTCTAGTTAACTCACCTCCAATTGTACTTTCTTGGTACTCGTGGAATTGTCCCTTGACGAAACGGAGGACTAAAGAGGATTTTCCTACTGCTGACTCTCCAAGGAGGACGAGCTTGAATTGGCAGATTTTGTTCTGCTGCGGGGCTCCGTTTCCTCTTGGGGTCCCACTACTCATCCCGCCTCGACTCGCCATCCCGTCACGCCCACCTAAAACAGAACATTAGAGTTAACCAAATCCTCAAGGCCGCTTACAACTCAACTCCCAACTCGGGTCCGATCCAAAACAATAATACCCACTATATCACCTTTGATAACTGAATATGAAATTGAAAAAAGAATAAATTAAGTAGACGGAATTGAGGGCAAAAGGAGGGATGTTTTCCTTGAGAGCAAAGGGTGCCAATGGAATCTCTTTATCCCAGTTTACACTCCTAATTGAGCTGTACTACATATTACTTCAATACTTCCCCATATTACGTCGCACATCATTAGCTCTCCCAGGTTTAAAAAACAATTATCCTCTCTTATCTTCCCCACAAATGATCCTCCTCGAGGGACCCTTTTAAACCATGGCGAAATAAGGGGAGTTCCAGAATGAGATGTCAACTTGCTCCCCATATCAAGTGTCAAGAAGGGGAGGGAGGGAATGGAGAATTGAGACAAAAATCCCCACCTCAGTGTGACCTTTGGGAGAGGTGAGAGAGCGAAGGGAGAAAGAGGAATTTCTTCGGCCGCCGCCCTCAGCGATGAATGTGGAGTTCGACCAGGGCCCTTCGTCCCAACCCAAAACAAGAATGATCTTCGTAAGTGTTCGTATTTGATGAGTCCGAATCTCTCTGGTGTGAATCACTGTTAGCTCTCACGAGAGCAAAGTGACTTTCTACTTTTTTCCACTACTCCTATATAGCCCATATAGGAGTCTCGTATAAGTGGACCATTGACGTCAGATAAGGCCGACTTTTATTGGCTTCCGTCTCGTAGCGACGGAGCGACACCCGAAGAGAGGAAAACATTCAAAAGGCCAGCAGGTGCCGTGAAGACAAACTCTAAAAAATACAAACCAAGTCTGCATTGGAGAGATAGGAAAATTAAAAGAGAAAATGGGAGACTTCACTTCACTTTACCCAAATTATCGACAAAACACTTGTCCGGTCTTGGAACAATGCTGTTTCAGCACGGACAAAAAGAATTGCAGCAACAATGGCTTGCAGCCGGATGATGTTTCTTCAACTAAAGTCCAATGTTCACAGCCAGTTGTAAGCCGAACTTTTTTTTAATTTTTACAAAGTTAGAGGCAATGTTTAAGAATGACGCCAATTTTTGAATATTTTGTAACGTTTGTATAAAGATCGTTATGTTTGTTTATAGATTTGTCTTTTTACTAAAGTTTAAGTAAAGTTTAAGCATTTGTTTTATTTTGTTTTGTCTTCACTAAAATAATTTTGTAGTTTATAAGTTCTAAAGGAAAAAATTTAAATTGTGATTTTCAGGGTCTTGCTTTTGGGACCGGCGAAATCCTTCCGTGTTATGACGTTCCGACTGGACACCAACGTGGTTGTGATTGTTCTACATGTGTGGCCACGAGAGCGGTATCTTATTATCTATATTTTCCATATTGCTTTTTAATTATTAGTTAAAAGTTGATTGATAAAATGAGCGACAATTAATAAATTATTTTCAACATTACCAGGAAGCAAGCTGGGAGCACGTAGGGGATCTGAGGAGAAAAACTGGAAGTCCAGAAGTGAGGGAAATCAGAAACCGTCTCAAGAGTTCTTGTCTTATGAAAGAGAATCTCAAATGGGACCCAACGGACGAGTCATTAACTTGTGTCGAGAAAAGATTCCGACAATATCCTTTGGGCATTCTTGGCCAGTCTGTTGTCCATTATGGAGTCGCACAAGATCTGGATATTCCAAAAGAAATATCACATGGGTTCGTTGAGAAGGATTTGGCAAAGGTATGGCGTTGATTATTAAGTATCATATAACTTTTACCTTTTACCATTACCTTTATTTAATTTGTCATATACTTGTCGATAAATTAATTGAGATAAACTGACATTTAGAAGCGGTGATTAATGTTTATTAAAACAGACGTTTTGTTTTAGGTCAGTGATTCAGTGAATCCTGCGATGAAAACATGCGACGAACAACGCCAACTTGAGAATTCAGAAAGCATTTACCATTCAAACCGTTTCTTTCCAGTTGGAAAATGTTCTGATCCTTGGGACAAACTTCCTCCTCATGTTGATCCGGAGGAAACGTCCTTTGGAGTAGCGAAGAAACAAAGCGATGATGGTAATAAAATAACTTTACGTATCAAAGATTTTAAACGGTGAATTCCCTTTATTTTTATATTATTTTTAGGATTGACAGTCGCACAGCTTGTGAATCCTAAAATTGATAGCATCGAAATTAAAGAAAGTGGCAAGTGCTTTAAACATTTGCAAAAATTTACTCATCAGGACTACGATCCAGGAGAACAGATTTCCAGAAAGTAATACTTAAGCAAACATATTAGTATTTTACCTAAAAATTAAGGATTAATAATAAGTTAATTAAAAATTCATATCAAATTATTAAAAGTGGGATGATAGACAATATTTTTTTAAAGCTACGGTGGAAAATTCGATCGAAATGGGAAGTTTGGAATTGAAACTCCTAATGACCCAAAGGGACGTGTGGTGAGAAGAGTTTTAACTGGATGGAAAACTTGCGATCCAGATCCTACGACTCTCAATGAAGCTTACTTAAACCATGTTGATTTTCGTAATCCGAAACTCGGAATTGCTCTTGACAGATACAAAATTGGAAGAACTTGCGGAAAAGAGTAACTTGGGAAAATTGCATAATTTGCAAATTGCGAATATGAATAAGCATGCATTAATTAGCGAATAATCTTCAAAAATAGTATGGTGTTTGGGATAAGAACTTCAGCTTCTACACCAACATCAGAAATCATATTCAACCGTTGCAAAGACGAAGGAGTCAAAGATGCCATGTCTTTTCATACAAACTTTGTCAAATGGATCTTTCTGATGAGAAAGAAATTTAGGGGTGATATGACTCGAGAAGCAACTATTCGAATTGAAGACTTTTTTGGTGAATTTTTAGAAATCGATGATGTATGGTTCACACAATATGTATAATGTTATGTTATGTATAACACAATCTTAATTATTAATTTCCAAACTATTAATACCTACTTAATAATTAATTGATAAATTAAATTGAATGCATTTGAAATATCTAGCTCATATACGACAATATATAAATTGTAGTTGGGCGAAGGCGTTGTGTCCTGGGACCAGTTTCATGAAATCGTTTGCAATTACCGACTTCCAATAGTGAAAGAAAAAGAGGATTTCCAAGAAGTTCTTGCTTATTTCCAAATTTACTATCCTCCATGCGATGGTGTCGATTATTACAAACTCATTGATTTTATTAAGGGATATCTCAAACCTCTCTTTCCATTTGATACAACTTGTAAAAATTCACATTTTTTCTCCAAATGATCATTATTTAATTAATATATTTTATGAAAACACCGGTTACTCAATGTATACTTTCAGGCTTGAGGCCTTTTTATATTCCTCATACAAACGGGAGCATCCATCATCGCACAACATACTCTGACCACACAGCGAATGCATGCCTTGATCGCTCAGCCCTTGAAGAACACAGATTGTCTCGTGCAGCTGGGAAATCCAAAGTTGAACTTCCTTCTGATGCGTGGTCGCTCATAAATCCCTCTGTGTACACGACAAAAGGCATTTCTAACAGAGACGCTTGGACTGTAAAGCATTAATCTATATTTCAAAGTATATAAAGTGGTGTAAAATTATTTCTAATGGTAAAATTATTTTGCAGCCAATAAGGAATTTTGAAATGAAGCGACTTCTTTGCCTCGCAGGAGTAGTAATGAGTCATGATGAATTTGATGAAGCTTGGGAAAAAGCTGAGAAAATGGATCCTGGCGGACTTGAACGAGCTTCTTTCCAAACATTTAGAGAAGCACTTCATATCGTAATTTTTACTTTGTTGCAGCTCTGCAAGACGCGTTTGTTTTCCTGAAATACAGATTAACGATTGAATTAAATTTTCATTTCCTTTGTTTCAGGTGAGGGAAACTCGGAATAATAAAACAGGTTATCGCGAAGATATTGAAATATCGGAATCAGCATGATTGCATTTTGTAATCCGGGCGAGAGACCGATCCAAACCATGAGGAAAAAAACAGATCTATGCTTTGGTTCATTCAAAATTACTCCATTTACAAAAGTCCTAATTAAATCATTAAAAACTCGTGGTATGAAATCGATAATAATGTAAATGAAAGGTAAAATGAATAGCGGTATGAATTAAAGCAGTGAAAAGTTTGATTATTTACTTATTTTATTTAAATATAGCAATTAAGACTAAATTCATAACAAAGGAATAGAATAAATTATCGTGATAAAATAAATGTCAGGAAAGTTTAATATTTTATTTGTTAGAAATTGATAATGGATTCAATTTAAATTTAAAAAGTTTAGAGTGGAAATATGGTAAACCCTTGGCCATAAACCATAACAAAATCTCCCAATTCTTCGTCAGAGATAACTAGTAAATTCTGTGGATCTTGTACATTCGGACTGTAAATCTTTGGATTGTATTTAACATGCTCATCTTTAGAATATTTAATAAGAAGTTGATCAGCGCTTGTTGTAAACAATTCATAAGCTAATTCTCCATTATCTTTAAGCGATTGAATCACTTTAATTCCAGTAATAGTCGCCCTGTGCCACAAGAGCTCCTCTTTAAGTTCAAGTTGATAAGTCACATCCTCCCGAGGTAAATAAGAATACAAATTGTCTCTAGACGTTTTGAAATTGTGGACTTTAACTTTCGCGTCTTCGCCTCCAGTGTAAAGGACTAGGGATGTAAATCTCTCAGCATCGCTCACAGCTTCAACAGAAGCGTCAAGAGCCGTAATGGCACTTGAGTGAATTCTCTGATTGAAAACAGGGACGAGTTCCATTCCTTCAGAGACTTCAGTATCCAATTCGACTCTCCATACGCAAAGTAAACCGTTGGATGTGGTAGCCAAAACAAATGAACCCAAGTAAATTGTTCTTACAACAGCATGCTGAGGATCTCCGGGACATTCAAGTTCCAAATACAATCGGAGTCGCTCTGTGGTTTCATGAAACTCTAGAATTCGGACGAAACCGTCGGAGCAACCAACAGCTATACGTGAGTACTTTTGTGAAATTTTAAATGAAGATAAACTCATAATTCTCATATCATCCTTCTCTTTTGATAAGCTCAATGAAGTTAATTCAGAACAATTTAGGCCTTCTTCATTTATCACCAACTTCCACACAAAAAATTCGGATTTCCCCCCTCCAGAAAAAATATAATGTATATTTTTTGAACTTGTGTCCAATGAGGCGAGACAACGAACTGCGGAAGTATGACCACCAAAACACAGCTTGGGCTCTAAGAAACTAAATGTTCCATTCACTTTGCGAAGATGCGAGACTCGGATCATATTGTCTTCACTTCCTGTTACAATGTGCGTTTCTTGAAAACAATTGATTTTTATGGCGCAATTGATTGTCTTAGAATGGAATCCATCCTATCAAACATAATAAATATTCAAATAAAAAGAATGTTAAATAAACTTTAAAAAACAGGTGCAATGTAGTTTAATTAATTTTAATTGGGTTTAGCTTTATAGCTTATTACTTTAAGAGTCGGTCCCATATAAGACTTGAGATCAACGGGAGCAAAATATACAATTTTATCTCGAATAAATGTGAATGAAGAAGCACCAGGGATGAAGCCGTGAAGAGAAAAATTCCAGGATCTGTGACCGCCTCCACAATATATTTTCGTCATAATTCTCTTTTCATCCCATTTGTAGATAACGAAATCAGTCTAAAAATACATTAGTAATACTATAAAAATTGGTCCCATTTTGTTAAAAATTTGAGAATGTTTACCTAATATAGAATATCGAATAAAAATATTTAAAAGATTTTAGAATTAGTTTTATATCATTTGGACTTACAGAAAGAAATCCAACAATAATGAGTCCAAAGTCAGGCGATGAATAAGCGTTTCCTGCCCAATCAAAAGGAAGTTTTTCGGTGTAAGTTTCAACTAGCTCGTCGTTCGTAATGGTAAATCTCTTCAACATTCCATTCCTTCCACAACTAAAGATGCCAGCATTTGTTGTTGAATTGAGTTGAAGTGGAGCTGGATGTTTAATTATTGCAGTCGTTCCATGCTTTCCATGAACTTTAAGGATACTTTTTGGCTGAATTTCTCCATACTTATAAAAGTGAATGCCACCATGCTCATCTCCGACTAGAAGAAAGTTTCCTTCTGAGCAAATGTATTCCATGGCTGTGTTCACACCGGGTCTTTTGACTTTATAGACAAAATCATGAAAATTCTCGACCTCGAAGTCGTAAGGATTGTGAGAGTATTTGGTGATAAGTTGGAGAAGAACGAGTTTGTCTTGAAATGCAACGAGAAGTCGAACCATGCTCAACCATTTCACAGCAAAGATTTTCTCCTTAAACTTTCGCTTCCAAAGTAAGGAACAATTATATTCCAATTTGTCATCTGTAAAATAAAAATCACTAAAATTTATTTAAACGTATAGATAAAGTAATTAAAGACAAGAGATAATTAGGCATTATTTATTAGATTTTAATATGAACAATATGACCTTTATTGGCTATTTGAAGTATAAAAAGATCTCCTGTTTTTGATCCAAGAAGAATCATGTCTTTTTTAAATGAGATATCCATGACTGAATAATTGAAGAGCGTTTCATCGTAAAATAGATCATTTTGTGGGAAATCTTTAGAAATGCTGATGAGCCGTCCGGATTCCATAATTGAGAAGACAGTCCCCATATTGTCCATCTTGATGCACCGAGGAAAGTCTTTATTAGCTGCGTTTAAAAAATATTTTTTAAGCTTAAGGGGGTCACATAAGTTTTGCCATTTTGCTAGGTGATAAATTTAATTAAAATTAATTTATTTTGAAACTCGAAATGCAACACAAATTAGTATCACTAATATTTTGGTGATACTTTTTGAAAAATAAGTGAAATTGGAGAAAATAGAAAATGAGTGAACATAGAATGTAAAAAATATGTTCAACTACAATGTGAAAATTCATTTCCATAGTTACATAATTAAGCATCAATGGTGTTTCGCAATGTAATTCTGAAGAGATCTTGTTAAGTAAACTTTTCTCTAGCTCTCACCCCCAAGGAGTTTAGGTCTCTTTTATGCGTAGTTTTTCTCCAAAAGTGATTTCTTAAACATTAAGCAGAGTGCTTATTTGAACATTTTCAAAAATGTCTATTAGTTTTTGATTGAACCAATCTTTCGAATGTGATATTGGAAAAAATGTAGTATTAACCGTGTAAATGTTCAGGTCCCTTTTATAAAGGGGTAAAAACTTAAGTGACCCCTTAAATAATATAAAAGTCTTTATAATAATTTATAAATACGTTTTTGCATTGGTTGTTTTTCAGCTTATTATAATGAAATGTTAGTGAGTATTAATTACATTCATGTTTTAGAGACCCATCGTGCCTTTGGTCAATCTGAATAATTGTTGGCTCGACAGGTTTCACATCCACGTACCATTTATAAACACCACCATCAGCACCTCCTGTTAACTATTCAATAAAAAATATTTTTATTTAAAATTTTTAAACTATTTTAACCCATAGTGTAACGTTGATTGTTAAACGTTCATATAAAAGAATAAAAGATACCAAAAGACTTTTTCTTGAGAAATGGTGTGAGCTCCAAATACTTGCAGAACCGTGAACTTCCCAACTTCGAATTAGAGTTCCTTCCATATTCCAAATACAAATCATCGAGTCCTATTATGAAATTCTACCATTAATAATTTTTATATTCATTAGAATACCATTACATAAAGACCATATAGTTATGCAAAAATTTGACTAAGCTTAGCTATTTATATAATTGAACTATTGAAAGTTATATTACTTCTCCAATTGATAAAATTTTGTTTTTTGCAAGAATTGCATTCCATACTCGGCCAGTATGTCCATAAAATGAGTTTTTTAATTTTATTACAGAATTTTTCTTAAGTATTCCTTTAATTCCAATGTCTCCCAAAATTTCCCAATTTCGAATGCTTCTATCGTCGGATGTTGAAAGGATTAAATTCCGGTCTTCGTAATAATTTATTGAAAAGATGACACCCTGTAAAATAAAGTAATTTAGAATATAAAATTACAAAGGAAAGCAAAAAAATAAAATAATAATAACAATAACAATAAATTAATAAATATACTAAATGGCTATTATAAATTTTATAAAGTTCAAAATTCACCCAACCTCATGCCCAGGAAGCGTATGCAGAATCTCAGGTTCATTATTCTTATTGATTGTCCAAATAATGATTTCTCTGAATACGGTCCCAGAGAAAATTAAGATCTCTTTGCGATTTTCTCCGCAAATTGTTGCAGAGTATAAAATGCAAGGAACCGACTGGTGCCTACTTAATAATTCAATTCTGTAAGAATAGTTTTCAAATATCACAGAGTAAATGGCCAATGAATTATGAGCAGTTAAAACAACCAGGATCCATTCGGAATTAGTTTCTTCATAAATAAATTCAGCTGAAGTAATCCAGTCGCCAAAGTCGACCACCTTGTCCGAATCTCTCTCTAGGTTTTCAAAAATTAATTCATCTTCAAGTAAAAAGAGATTGGCAATTTGTCCAAACTTGTCTCCATAAACGAGCAATGGGTAATTGTTGTTGATTTCAAACTCTGATGACTTTTTATTATTGAAATTCCCTATTGCCAGCCCCGAAATCAATTTACGATGTTTAGAGAGAAATGTAAATTCATTAGAAATCTTGTCATTCGTTTCGTTTTTCACGAGAACCTTCAATCCTTCTGCAATAAAGATCCACTCATTGACACTTTTAATACAACGAATTGGGAAACACTGGGAAAAGCTCTTGGGAATGTTTAGTTCCATTTTAATTAAATATTCACGTTTTAATATAAAGAACAAATTATCCTAAACTTTAAGAACTTCAAATAAAATCATGTGATTGTAACCATTATAAATTAATGACCTGATACACCAAAAAGGTCACGAACAGCTATGACCACTGGATCGAACAGAATTGCTTCTATTTCCAGTATTCCTCATGGCCAGTTTACCTTACCGCCACATGGAAATGCAATGGAGCAACACATAGCCAGATATAAGCATGGGTTTTGTTAAACGTTCAATCAGCGTCTTTTATGAACTCTAGGGCAAAATCTCCACTTTTTATTCTAATTGTAGTTAATGTAAGTTTGTACTCTATTATAATAGTAAGAACTAAGTATTAAAAAATTTAATACTAAATTGCTACCCAAAATACAAGGAAATATGTTTATCATAAAAGTGACTACAATTTTTTATTCTTATTCGTTCAAAGGTTTTCATTTCGTATCTTCATCTTCGTCATCAGAATTTCGTCTTTTTCTGAAACCGAAAAAGCTCAAGCAATTTGATTCTTTCTTTTTCTTGATCTTCCTTTTCTTTCCCCAACTCTTTACCTCCTCTGAAGGCACAGAACTTTTCTTTCCTACTGAACCCTTCCGACTCCTATTTCTCTGAAGTTTAATGAGAGATTCCCTCAGACTCGTGGATGATTTTTTTCGAGTTTCTTCCTTTGCACGACTTCGATGATCGGTTTCGGGGTCGGTTTCTTTATTAGATTTTTTGCATACGAGTTCCTCTTCATCCACCTTAATGCTTCTTTCTTTTTTCTTAATGGATGCAAGTTCCTCAGAATACTCGTATTTTTCTCGGTGATCTTCCTTTCTATGAGCTTTACGAGATTGGTGTTTTGAAAGGGCGAACCCTTCGCTCTGTTCAGTTGTTGGCCTTTTTCGTTCTTTTTCCTGAATGTTTCTCGTTTTGATTGAGCTTTGTATTCTCTCTTCACGGTCCTTAACCGCTTTGACTTCCATGCTCATTTTGTCCAAATTGAATTGAAATTCCATCAAGCGCATTTGGAGTTTTGAATTCTCATTTCTAAAATTATTTTCTTTTTGTGTATTTTGCATTGTTTAAAAGAATTCAAATTGATATAAATCTAATGATTTAAATTAAAGAAGTATTTAATAAAGTTATAAAATGATTTAAAGATAGACGTTTTACTTTAGCATTTCATTTGATTTTAATAGCGTTGAGTTTTCATCTTGGAGACTCTCAATATCAACCTTGAGTTCAGCTAGAATATTCTCTTGTGTTTCACGGATAAGGTCCAGAGTTTCAGTAACGGCGGCCAATTCGGTTTTAATAAAGGAGCCCGAGTCGTCCGATTCGTAATTTACTTCTATTTCTTGTCCCAGTCCCAATGCGACGAGTTTGGACTAAAGACGTGTATGAAAAATTGTTTATTCATTACGATTCAATTCAATTAATCAAATATTCAAAATTTTGAAATTCAAGTTTTAAGGTCGATTATAAACTACCCTTGGCGTTTTTGAACTTGTTCCTGGTTTGGAACTTGATCTTGAGGTAGATCTTTGTTTACTTTTTCGTTTTTCATCCCCTTCCGTTCTTTCGCTATCCTTTTCCACTGTTTTCTTATCACAGGATTTAACGAGATTCTTTTCCACATTATTCTTTTTGCTCTCTAAAATGAATGGTGGTGGACTGGAGGATCTGCTATTTGAAACTGGACTGTCAATCGAGTCATTATCGTCAGTAGACTTTTTCGGCGGTTCGATAGGTCTTTTATCTTTGTATTTGAAAAGTTGATCTTCCTTGATGTCCTTCTTTGATGGTTTACTTGAAAATTTAGCACCGACAGTTCTGAGGCGAGTTGATCCATGGTCCGAATGAAGGAGCCCTTTCATAACGCAAGATGAATCCGTGGAGACAACCACGCTGGATGACCCGTCGTTGATCCATGACGGCCTTCGAAGGTAACCTCCAACTCCATCATTTTTCAACATGCTTGTTTTACTGAGACTTCCACTTCTAATGGAATCTTCTGAAGAACGATTTGAATTCCCGTTTATCTCTCGCCTCCTCGGAACATAACTCATTTTCTAATTTATTTTATTTCTCTAAATTTTTATAATTCATTCATTCATAAAAATTCTAGTTCTTTGCATTTATTGATCATTCTCGTTTGTTATATTGTTAATATGGATTTAAAAACTGACTTAAAAAAATATGAGTGGCGTTTTAGTATTGCTTATTAGTTATTACTTATGTCAATCTTCCTCATACAATAAAGTGGGCATCTATATCTTATATAGATGTTCCTTGAAAGTTAAAAAGTGTTGTTATATTTATTAGGGAATCAAATAGATAGAGCCCATACAATTTTATATCATATGTCTGTACTACTCATTATATTGCGATATGGTCATTTGAACATATTGAGGGTCCAATTCTGCGGAGCATATTGAAACAATTGAACATTTCAATATTAAATCCTGGGATAAAGAAGCGGGCAAGGGATCAAAAAAGGCGCACTTCACTACTTTCTTCCTCCTCTGTCTCTTTTGTTCCTTCTCTTCCTTTCTCCTCTTTCGTTGTTCTTCATTTTATTAATTTTTGCTATTTCTGTTGATTTACTTTCCTTTAATTTTCAATTACATTCTTGTTAATCTCTAATCAAAGTGAACTTAAATGGCGAAAAAAGCATCTGAACCGCTAAGCCTTCGTAAATATTTGCCAGGAAGGGAAACAGAGATCGACCTCATCTCGGACTATGTAAGGGAAAAATTAAATAACAGAGAAGGAGGGAGCATTTACATATCCGGTCCACCTGGTACTGGGAAAACTGCAGTCATGAAGTACGTCATTGACGCCCTCAACGAAGAACTCGAGTTTGAGTCCATTGTCATCAACTGCATGAGCTTTAAAGGAACTTCAGAAGTTTTTAAGGAGATGGGGACCAAGCTCAGAGTGACGAAGAAAGACGAAGTGGTGGATTCGGCCGAGCTGAAAAAAAGAATTTCCAGTCGGTTTTTCTCTAAATCTTCTACTTTTAAGATGAGGTAATATTAATTACAATGTTTAATGATTTATAATGCGTTTATCTTGATGTATAATGGATTTTAATTTTATTTAAATGTTAATATTTTTTTGTTCGATTTCTTTATTTAATTAATTTGATTGTTTTTTCAGAGTCATATTTTTGGATGAGATGGACCAACTTTTGAATCGAAATGAGGAAAATGTCCTGAAAAGCCTTTTTGAGTTGGCGAACAAGACTGACTCTAAAGTGGTTTTGATTGGCATTTCCAACTCACTCGACTTAACAACTCGACATCTCTCCAACATTTCATCATCTCCTCTTACAAAGACTTCCAAGACCGCTGCGAAGAAAGGAACCAAAAATGCCAAGATGGATAATAAGGACATCAAACTCATCAAATTCTTGCCTTACAAAAAAGAGGAGATTGAGACGATTCTGGTGTCAACTCTTCAGGAAGTGAAGATTAAGGAGAACTTTGATCCCATTGCGATAAAGTTCGTGGCAGCCAAAGTAGCAGCAACCACTGGGGATATCCGGAAAGCTCTTAATGCATGTAAAGAGGCTCTTCGGCACAAAAGACCTGCAACCAATGACGGTAGGCTCATTATTCATTACTTAACACTTACTCTTATTTGATAATTAATTAAATATATAAATTTTTTATAGGGATGCTTGCTTTGAGCCCAAAGAAATTCTGCGGAGAAAACGATAGAGATCGAATTGGAATTAAGAACGTTTCCAAACTCCTTTTTGCTGACAAGGAAGAAGACGACTTTCCATTACAACAAAAGATTCTCCTGGCCACTCTCATGAAAATAAATAAGGACTCGGCGATGAAAAAAATTAATTATGATGGAGTGAATACTCCAGTTCCTTCTGATGCTCTCTATGAAGAGTATCGACGTATTTGTGGGAAACAAGGATTCAATTGGATTGAGCGAAGCGATCTTCTCTCTATATGTGGCCTTCTCCAGAATCGAGACATCCTTAGCGTTGTTACTAAGTCCCCCTCTGGAAAGTCGAAATTTGCGTCTCGTGTTACCTCTGGAATTATTTTTGATCCTGTAAAAACACAATTAATTCTTCGTAATAACGATTGCATTTCTGCTATTTACTAACACGATTGATTTTATTTTACTTCAGCCTGTATTGATGTTCATATATTTTTATTTTGTGATGATGCATGATGCTAGATATATAATATTATCCATTATTTATTTATTTTTGTACTAATATATCATACATACTATACTCTAACACAATTTTGTTTGCCTTGTTTAATTATTTATTCCTTTGCTGTTCTATTACTAAATAATGTTATAATATACAGTTTAATTTTTAATCAAAAGTATTTTTGAATATGAAGTTTATTTCTCTAAACTACATTTAGCTTATTTATAATAATTATTTTTATTTTATATATTAAAGTTATCAAGAAAAAATTCATTGATTTTACATTGTCTTTTTCTAATGATGACCGACAATTAAGGATATTAACCTTAAATATGATACCTAATTCCATCCGCAGAGAGTATAATATAAGTTACAGCGAAATTATCAGAAATTTCGATTTAATTACTATTTTTTTAAAATAAAGATTTCTGCTATTAATTGCTACTTAATAGCATTAGATTTATACTGTGAAACGAATAATGATTGCTCAACAGTGGATCCACATTTGTGTAATAATTGGTTTTTATTATTGTAAAAGTGTAATTTTATCTATTATTTTTCTTATAATTTATAATTTCAGCAATTAAGTCAATACGCATGTTGCATATATTTCACAATGATGTTTCACAACTTTGTTAATGTTATTACTTTATAAGGTCTAACATAATATTAATCTGCCAGACTATGTACAATTTGATAATTATGAAGATATCGAAGGGATAAAGTTAAGAGGAAACAAGAATGATGATGCGAACTGCAAGAATATTATTGTGATCTATAGAATACCTAATTCCGAAACACAAGAAAAATGTGAACTTATTGTTAAATAAAACAATTTATTAAGCATTTCGTTTATTATTACATACCTACTAACCCAAATAAATCTAGACACAAACACAAGAATAAAATCATATCATTACATTCGAGGTATGTTTACCAATTAATTATAATTCTGTAATTAGGTATAGAAGATTAAGTTTACTCATAAAATATCGCCCTTCAAATAAATAAGAAATTATAAGTTTTAAAGATTCATTCTTGTTTATTTAGAGATACATAAAGAATATCAACTACAAAATTCTCTAAGTTGATCAAAATTGAAAAGCCGATTGGAACAAACCACTAGTGGTATCACCTAAACAGTTACCATCATCAACATTTATTCAACCCTATTCTGGTAAAACTGTTTTAAATAAAACCCCTTATTTATTATACCTACCTATATTCTAATTAAATCAATCATTGGATTAATTGTGAATGCTTTAGTTTCAACAGTCTTGGTCAAAACTTCAAAAGCTCAGTCAGACACTCAAGCCTCAGTTGGTCATCCTAACAATAAGTTAATTGGGGTGTAAAAGGAACGGTCGTGAAGCCAGCGTGTGGTGAGGGCGAAGAAGAAGGGAAGTTGTGGGTGTGTGGGAGTTGAATGTTCTCCGTGGAGCTCCGAGCCAATTCTGACTCAACTCCGTCTGGCTCTGTGTGTGGATGTGGACCTGGCGTCTGCGCCCTCTTCAACTACAATTGACATCTATGAAGGTGAACGGGAGCTGAAGAAACTCTTCAGTTCCTCTCACGAGCTTGCCCTGTTTTGACCTTTCACAGGTACGTCGCCGTGTAATCCAACCACTCTCAACCCGGACCTTCCCCCTACCCCTCAATTAACCCTTTTTGGGGGAAAGAGCCCTGGTTGCCCAGGCTCGGACCCGCTCGCCCAAGGCCACTTCTTGTCCCTATGCCCGCTAAAGGTGTAGATTTCTCTTTAACCGCCGTCTGTTGCTTGTTCTTATAGGAGGTCAGGCGGCGGAATTCATTGTCGGAGGAAACCTGGAGCTACAAACGTAGCGACACCCGGACGGATCTTCACGGGAATACAGTACTGTGAGTACCTCTCTTATCATTTCTCTTGTCCGAGTCCCCTTTCCCGTCACAATATGTTCGGTCTTATGGGGGAGGCGGAACAGATGTTGAGACCCATGGTGGTGGAGGAAAAGACGTCAATGAGGATTTGTCTCTTTTCAGCGTTACTGTAACGACTCGGCTCGTGTGCAATGGACCCTGGGACATCTTCCTCGTCGGCCGACTTCCACGAGCCCATCACACATGACCATCATCAGCCATCAGACATTACACAGTTAAGCTCTGAATGATTTTTATGCAACTCACCAAGTATTTTTTTAAATTTTAATTGCTTGATCTGGCTCAGGCGGAAGTATCGAAGGATGAGACTTGGAGAGATAATGATTTTTAGCATGAAATGGAATGAAACTGCACCATTTGCATTTATTTCTTCCATTTCTAGTCAAATGAGAGTCAAAGAGCAAGGTGAAAGTATAATCGAATCAAGGAGAAGGAGAGAGTTGAGACTTCCACATATTGATACGCGTATTTAATATTTAATATTATTTATTTTATGTCTATTTTCTCAAGTAGCTATAATAATCATCATCGTCGGCAATAAAAAAAATCCGTCGTCGTTAGTTAGAAATTGTGTAGTTGTAGCTCATTGATAAAGTTTATTGCGATTTCCAACATGTCAACTTGTTTGTGAGTGTATAGTCGGTAGATAGTTTTAATAGTAGAACACATTATTATCTACCTCACTTCTCCATGAGTTAATTCCACGTTGTAAAAGGGGTTTACGCAACAACGTACATGGGCCTGTTGCTCCCTCCAGTGTCATCAGAATTAACGTTCTTAGGTTCTAACGACTTTAATTTTAATGACGAGGACTCCTTGATGATATAAGAGAAGATGTTGAAGCAGCAATGTATTAAAATAAAAGTCTTATGTTTGTCATATACTCAATGCGTGATGGCTGACCCCCGATGGGTTCATTCATAGGAGGGTTTGAGAATGTTCAATTGAGTTCAATATGGACGAATTATGTCTCTGGTCACATCATACACATACATGGAGGATGAAATAAAGGGAGGATGAGGATGGAATGGGGGAGTTTAGATTAAACTCTCACACACGGAATTTCAAGTTCAATTGAAGAGACAGGCCATGATAAGCTCCCTCCTATCTCCTTCGCCCAATTCAATGAGCGTCCTTAAAAACGTTCCATAAACCTACTTTAATCCACTTATGAGCATTTTTTATGGAAAGATATCTTTTATTTCTATCTATATGGGTGTCTGACTAAATGTAATAATGTGAATTATTCGCTTTGGACATTGGAGACACGTATCATTCATGATTCATATACTTGCTCGTGTAGACGCATATGAGCAAAAGCGCGTTCAAGTGGCTCTATCCGTAATTCCCAATGAGCCTGATTGCCATTGTAAGATTGAGGGGTCTTTATCACTCACTGCATGATGATGTTATCACTAAAATAATTTAAAAGTGTGTGTTTTTGGTTAGGCTGATTTGTATTTATTTCTTATCGAAAAACTGAAAGACCCAATTACCATTTTTAAACCTTGTTTACATTTTGCATTATGATTGTAATAAGTATTGACTATTTCTTCCACAATTATAATTCTTTGTTTAATTTTGACTGGGAGGATTAAATTTCAACTGCGTAAGGCCTCTAGGAAGGAATGGGGAATATACCAAAATAAGTCCTTCGGTTTCGGTTCGTAGCTCCATACTTTAGATGAGAATTTTGTCAAAATTATGATGAAAGGAATTTAAAATTTAAGAATTAAGCTCCACATAAATATGCTTTCACGGCTCGTTCGTCTTAATAGCATTAATTTTTTTAAACCTCGTCGCTATTCTTAAAAAGAGCCGTACCTTTTCTCGAGGAATTTAAAAGCCGTCAGAGCCGCTGAAAATACTCTTCCAACTTCAGCCGTCCCATGAATATATTTTCCAGACTTTGTATCGAAAGGAAAGGGGATCAACTTGGAAATGAATCATGATGGTGAGGATTGTTAGGCACTATATCTACAGGAGAGGATGAGTGTGTCTGAAGAGATAGGCAAGGTATCGGACTTCTCCAGAGCTTTCTGCTCCATTGGTTCATCACGTTCAACTTCTTGATGGAGTGTGTGAGGGATGGAGGGAGATGTGGAAGGACCTATTTTTACATCCTTTGTCCCACTTTTTATATCTGAAAGAGAATTTGAATAAGGAAATTTAATTTACTGCTACGTGGAATTTTAATGAGATATATAGTATTAATTAATGTTTTAATACACTATATAAATATGATTTGTGAAACGTCATTTCTTCAATTCAACTATCAACTATGAATGTAGAATCTTGTTAAAATTGGATTGATAAAATAATAAATAATTATAAATTAAATAGTTATTCGGGTCTTAAAGATATTGATTTTTTGAAGGTATGATGAAGCGTTTCCAGCACTTCCACCCAATCCGAGCGGGCCAAATTCAGGGTCAGCGTCGGGATTGAGTAGCCCCGGTGCGTCGTCGAAATGGTCGGCGAAGATGCGAATCGGATCCAACATCGTGACGAGTGTGTTTCACATTCCGTATGAAGAGCGTAAGGGGCATGGATTTGGGGAAATGGCTGCCTCGAGGGCGTGTGCCGATATCACGAAGCAGACGGGAGCCACGATTGAGATGTCTTCCTCTAGAGATCAGTCTCTCACCTTCCTCGTCACTGGGAAACAAGTGAGTCGGATGGGAAGACTTGCTTAATAATAGAATTTTAATTGGCCTTATATAAATCGCTCCTCTTCTTTCCCACAGAACAACGTGTTGGAGGCGAAATCGAAGATCTTGGCTCATTTCCAGACTCAGGCGACCCAGCACATTCAAATCCCGAAAGAGCACCATCGGTTCATCCTTGGGAAACAAGGAGCCAAATTGAATGAGTTGGAGAAGGTCACAGCGACGAAGATTAGCGTTCCTCGTCCGAACGAAGACTCGAACACCATCCAGATCCAGGGGACGAGAGAGGGGATTGAGAAGGCCGTCCATGAGATTCAACTCATTAGTGATGAGCAGTCGAAGCAGGCGTCGGAGCGACTGTCCATCCCCAAGAAGTACCATCCCTTCATTAATGGCCCGTTCAATGAGAAGGTGGAACGTCTCCAGAATGAGCACAAAGTCCGGATCAACATCCCTCCGCTCTCCGTGACCAATGACGAGATCTACATTGTGGGAGAGAAGGATGGCGTGGCGCGAGTCAAGGCCGTGCTCATCAAGGACAACGAGGAATGGAAGAAGTTTGGAACTGTGTCGGTGGAGGTAGGAAAGTCCCAACATCGCCATGTCATTGGTCATCGGAGGAATGCGATCAACGAGATTTTGCAGAAAACAGGTGTGTCGGTCGAGATGCCACCGACGGACACGGCGGAAACCACGATTACCCTGAGAGGCCCTCCAGAAGCTCTTGGACAAGCTCTAACGCTCGTGTACGAGAAGGCCAATTCCGTCGTGACGCGGACGATCGACGCTCCCGCATGGATCCACAAGTATATCATTGGGAAGAAGGGAGCGAACATCCGGGATATCACGAAGAACTACAACAAGGTCCATGTAGAGATTCTGGATCAACAGAATCAAATTGTGGTTGAGGGGCCACCGGAGGAAGTTGAGCCGGTCGCTCAGCTCCTTCAAGCTGCTGTTTCCGAATTTGTGGAGAAGATGTACTTCAAAGACATCACTGTGGATCCCAAGCATCATAAGCACATCATTGGGAAAAACGGAGCCAATGTAAACCGGCTGAAGGAGGAAACAGGCGTTGTGATTTCAGTGAAGGATGGGAATTCTTCGGTGATTCACATGGAAGGAACGGTCGTGGGAGTAGAGTCCGCGATTGCTTCCATCAAAGAACTTGTGGAGAAGTTGGAGAGCGAGAAGGAAAAGGACCTGGTTATTGAGCACCGATTTCATGGAAATATCATTGGAACCCGAGGAGAAAAAATTAGAGAAATCAGAGACCAATTCAATCAAGTAATTTAAATCTCTTAATTAAATAACGCATTTTAAAATTAAATCAATTAATTAAATTAATTTACAATTGAAATTAAACATTAAAAGTAAATTGTTGTTCAACCAAGATACTTATTAATTTAATTTCTTCTAATAGGTTCAGATTACATTCCCACCTTTGGGAGAGAAACGTGACATTGTTCAGGTTCGAGGACCGAAAGAAGACGTTGACCGCTGTTGCCGTCATATGATGCAGATGTATAAGGACATGGTTGACGCCTCGTTCCAGATCAAAGTCCCAGTTTTCCCTCAGTGCTACCGGCTTCTCGTTGGAAAGGGCGGAAAGAACATTAAGCTTATCAGGGAGGAGACGCGGACTCGGATTGACCTTCCGCCTCTTGATGAGTCCAGGAGCAAGACGGAAGCTGAAATCATCGTCATCACTGGAAAGAAGGAGAATTGTGAAGCTGCTAGAGACAAATTACTCAACATTCAGAATTCCGTCGTAAGCCCAAATGCCAATTTCAATTTTCCACAGATTACCAAGTTGTTTTGACTAAAATAACTATTTGCTCTTAAGGCCAACGTTGTGGAGATTGACATGATGATTCCGAGCATGTTCCACAACTACCTTATTGGTTCTGGAGGAAAATTGGTCCAGTCAATATCCGAAGAATGCGGAGGCGTCCAAATCAAATTCCCTGACTCCAAATCAAAGTCTGACCGTGTGAGCTTGATTGGTCCGAAAGAAAACGTGGAAAAAGCGAAGACAACTCTTTTAGGTAAATTTAATAAAATTTTAATCATTTATATTTAAAAGCGCTTTTATAGTAAGTGAAAGGAGTGATGGAATCTGTTTTCTGAATATATTTTGAATGATTTAAACTGAATTTTAATATTTTATTAGAACTGACGCGTGAGAAGGAGAACAATAGTTACACTGAAACAATTGTTGCCAAATCCCAACACCACAAGTTCCTTATTGGGAAAAACGGCTCAAATATAAGAAAGGTAATTTATCACTTATTTGCTTAATAAAATTACTTCCGCAAATTATCATTAAGTAAATTATTACACAATAATTAACACTAATTTTGTGATTAAATAGCTTCGGGAAGCTACTGGGGCCCGAGTTATCTTTCCCAATGAAGGAGAACCCAATCCTGATACAATCACTATCATTGGGAAGAAAGAGAGCGTTTTTGAAGCCAAGAAACAACTCGAAGAGGTTGGTTCTTTTATTAAGCAATTAGTTATATTCCTCATAATGACTTGAGATTCTTTGGCTTATAAATAAATTGTTAACTCTCAATCAGATGCTGAAGGATCTTCACAATGTGGTTGATTCTGAAATGGATGTGGATCCGTCCTTCCATCGCCACTTCGTCCTTCGCCGTGGAGAAATCCTTAGACAAATATCCGATGATCTTGGGGGCGTCCAAATTTCCTTCCCCAAGGCGGGCAGTAACTCTTCACGAGTGACTCTCAAGGGTGCGTAGTTTAATCAAAACTTTCCTTCTTCTATGACCAATTCCGTTTGATTTTATAGGAGCTCAAGACTGCGTCGAGGCAGCCAAGAAGAGAATTGTGACCATCGTGGAAGAACTTACGAAACGTATCACGGTTGAGGTCAACATTGACCAAATGCACCACCGGACAATTATGGGACCACGCGGAACGAAAGTTCAGAGAATTCAATCAGAATGGAATGTTGATATCAAATTCCCTGATAGAAAGGACGATCATGAAGTGAGGATCAAAAGAGGGTTTTATTTATTTTAAATAAGAAATGAATTTGGTTTAATTTGACTTGCCAATTCCAGGAGCATAATGACGTTGAAGTGAACGGAGAAGGTGCTCGGAATTCAAGCATCATCTACGTGTCAGGCCAACCTGATAGCTGTGAAGGAGCGAAGCAGGCGCTTCTGAATCTAATTCCTGTTAGTCTCGAAGTTGAAATTCCATTCGAGATGCACAGATTCATCATTGGTAGTTAAATATAAATTATTCTAATTTATATTATTTAGTTTAATATTTATTGAGAAGGATAGTTAATTAGAGATTTGTTTTTAATAGGAGCGAAAGGCAAAGACGTCCGTGAGTTGATGACCGCTCATAGCGTGAATATCATTGTGCCGCCCTCAATGGAGAAGAGTGATACGATCGTGATTTACGGATCACCAAAGGACGCCGCAGCAGCCAAAGAAGCCCTCATTGTGAAGAGGGAAGAGCGCGAAGAAGAGAAGAAGTTGAAAGAGCTCAAGTCATTCGTAGTCGAGATTAGGGTCGATCCGGAATATCACCCAAAGATTATCGGTAATTTATACTGAATTTAAATGAATTCAAGACTTTTATTTAGAGGGTTTAATAATGCTTTTTTATTTGGGCTAAATAGGAAAGAAAGGTGCGATTATCACAAAGATTCGTGACAAGTACGATGTCAACATTCAGCTTCCAAAGAAGAATGAAACTGATGAGGATTTGATTACAATCACTGGATATGAAGACAAAGCTCAAGCTGCTAGAGATGAAATTATGGAAATCGTAAATTCATGGGTAAGAGTTTCGTAATATTGATCAATAAACAAAATTCTTTATATTCATTTAAAATATAAGTATTTTAAAATTGTAAGTTTGGTATTAAATGATTTTTTTGAAATTCCAGAGTGAACGTGTGAAAGTTGAAGTTGAGATCGACCACAGAGTCCATTCTCGAATTATTGGTGCTCGAGGAAAGAATGTTCGCCAAATTATGACCGACTACAACGTGAGTTTATAAAAATGATTATCGTTAAAAGTGGTTTTTAATTGAAGTTATATGGAATGAATAATTATTATTTCAGGTTGATATTCGGTTCCCACGATCCGAACCTGGTTCTAACCCCAATTTGGTGTCGATTAGCGGATCAAAGAAGGAACAAGTTGAAGATGCTAAGGATCATCTCCTTAACCTTGAGGAAGAATTCATTCAAGATGTGACGGAGAACGAGTACATGCAGCAATTTGTCCGTGATACTCAAGGAGGCAAAGAAGGCGGAGGAAAGAACAAGGCTCAACAGTCAAATGGATTCGTGGTCAAAGGTGCTCCCTGGGAACAAGCTCCTGACACTCAGGTAATTTTAATATTCTCTCCTTTGATCAAGACTCATAAATCTCGTAGGGCAATTGAATAAACATTAGTTTAACTCACTTTAACGACGTGGTGTCTTTTTTATTGCAGAGTAATGAGGAGTTTCCATCATTTGGGAATGGTGTCTCAAGCGGAGACAATACTGCTTCGTCGCGTCCCATCAGCTCAGCCTGGGGAGCCCGCAAGCACTTCTAAAGCAACGCCCATGGATTGCTTCTCAAGAAAACACAGAATGGATCATTTCTTTTCCTTATTACACTAATTTACACTCTATGATTTAATACAATTGGGGTTAATACAAGTTACAATGATAATACTATTTCTTAATTTGTTTCCTGCTTCGTTTATGCCAATTTTAGTTATTTAGAAAAATCGTGTCACGGGCACGTTAAAATATACTTTGAAGGGACTAGGGTTTACATATAATAAGGAGTTAAGATTTTTTTTGAATTTATCATTATTGAATATTTGACAGGTTAATAACTTTATTATTCTTATTGAGCTAATATTCTGTAATGTAAAACGAGGATGTTAACTTCATTTACAAGTGCTAAAATGAGTCGAGGAAAGCTGTTGGAAATGTTCTAAAAAAATGAATATCTACATCACAGGGCCTAAGATTAGAAATTTCCCCTCCTATGTGAAAGGTCCAAAGAATTTATGGGAAAATAATGTTTTCGTTATAATATGAATCCTATATTGTTGAGAATTGATACCTCTTGTTAAAATGCTGTGTGACAAGAAAGCACAAAAAAGTCTTCTTTCAAATTCGAAAAAATTAGAATTCGAAACAATAAGATAAAACACCTTCCTATCCATATATTAAATATATTATATTAGAGAGTAGAATAGAAAAACTAAAGGGAAGTTAAATTTTAAATTGATAATGGAGAGTAGAAGGAGGAGTTTAGTCTAAAGATTGTTCTATATTATTATTATTAAAATGATTAAATAACTAAATAATTTTTAAGATATTTACGAATTATGATATACAATATATATTTCAACGGTGGTTATGGTTTACTTCTATTAAAATGGGAGACGTTATTTAAATAAATAAATATAATCATGAAAAAAATTAAATAATGGTACTGAAAGCTGGATGGGGATCGGGCGATGTTTGTTTTCGGCGTGTAAGGGGTGGGGCTGCTGCTCAAAAATTTTCTTTTTCAATTACATTTATAATGTAAAAAACTGAAATGTTTTTTTTAAAACAGATGAGACTATGATTAATTATGAGTAACTAACCATTATTCATAATATAACAATAAGAGTGAGTACGATTGAAGATAAAAAAAATTGGGAAAAAGCCTTGATAATAATAATCACATATTGCTAAATATACCGCGATTACAGGACTGGATATTTTTGTAAAAGGGGAAATACGTAATTACTAAATAATTATATTAAATAATTCGAGAAATAAATTTTAAATCTGGGATTCCCGTTCTTTTACTTCATTCATATGCACCTCATACAAGTCGAACTAATTTGCATTTTTATTGAATACAAAAGTTTTTAGTATTTTACGATACAGAGAAAAAAATTTACTAGTTATTAATTTATTTAAAATTTTTTAGTATATCAATTAATTCCGTATACCTCTTTAACAAAAGCCGGGTTTTGATAAAATTTATTGGTTTTGGTTTCCTCATTTCATTGTAAAAACTTCTTTTTTTCCGAGTTGAGGAATAAATCTCTCTTTGTAGGTGAATTATAAAAGAGAAGCTTTTCACGTGTCGGCGACTTACTGTAGAAGTGGATGAGAATCCATATCTCCCTTTCACACAACTGACCCACATAATTATACAATTACCCTAATCCTCCATTTCAACTAATCTCAAGATATATTTCATCTTGTCAGCTTTAAATACCTCGCCTTATTGTTAACTCAAATGGTAGTCACCTGTGTGTGAATATGCACATGGGCTAAACCTTTGAAATGCACTTCCATTAATTTCCCAAACCCTATTATAAAAGTTCTAAAAGAAAAGAGTTGAAGTATTTTAAAAGTATTATTTATTTGGACATTTGTATTGGGTCATTAAATGTGTAACAATAATACTCGTTTAAATAATTAAGAGCACCCAGTTAGTCGCGAAATTAAATATCCATAATTGCTTTACAATCTCTTAATTTTCTACAGGTGCAATACGTAAATAAATACTCTGTACAAGCAAGAACTATAGATTCACACATCACATAGAATGAATGCCGGATGCCTTTGCAATCTGTGATTAATTAGTGGACAGAAGCTGAGAGGCCCGCGGAATGTGTGTGATCTAAATAATAAAACATTGAACCTCAAAGAACACAAATTCGCGAATCTATAGTTTGAATTCAATAAAGCTATTAGCCTTCATTACTTATTAATTGCTTTGCTATGTAAGATAAGATGCTTAGTTATGTCAATAAAATACACTTTTGCATTAATGCAAAGTAAACTAAAGTGTAAGATCTTGAATTGCAAATTAGAACATTAACTTAATTTGGGGTTATGTTGAGCCGTATGACATCTTAAATGTGGACTTTACAACTTGTTGCTCTCATTCTCAATTATTTAATGAGGATGACAAGAGTGAGTCAATAGCGAGTGAAAAATAAAGTGAAATGTAACTCGTCGTGTTCCTATTTAGTTAAACTTCAACTTTGACTCGTCTGCTATCAAGAACAAGCGTTGAACGTTACTCAACAATCAATGCCAAACTTTTCATTGTTATTAATTAAATTAATGGTTATGCTCGACTCGAGAAAAATAATGTAAACACCAATCGACGTTAATTTTTCATTTACACAAGGAATTAATTTTTCATGTGAAAAGTAGGTCCACAATTAATGTATTATTTAATATTCCTAACCATTAAATTATGTCACTTTATAGCTTGTACTTGTGCCTTTTTCGTATATGAAGACTTGTAACTTTTATTATTTATTTTTTTACTTGTGAACATTATTGTATTCCTTGCTTTATTTTGTGGTCAAAATACTTAAGATTCTCTTTGTCCTGACTCTCTCGAACGAAGTTAAGGTTAGTTACGACTTAAAACTCCTCTTGAAGCACACATCAACAAAACAATAATTTGTCAATTATCTCTGGTGTGTACGAACTGCCGACTGCGGCTTGTCATTCATCTTGGCCCTCCCAAATACCATAGTCTCTCTCGTATGAAGTATGAATGACCAACACTTGGCACGTTGGTTGTGGATCCCTGCGTGGGAAATTCCTCCTTCTCCATCTCATCCCGTACTCTTCAAGATCCCGTAAGACGAAGACGTAAACAGACGAGATATACCCACATCTACTACTAAACTATTACGCGAGGTACTTATCCTAATAGAAATGAATGTGTTTCTCTAATAGGTTTGCCAGCGACTCCTAAAGCATTACTACATTGGGTCTCTTTTCATTAAGAGAAGGATCCCTCTTGGCTCAGGTGGGGATACCAAAGGTGTTATGGAGCTCAAGCAAAGCTTTCAATGCAGGTGAAGGAATAAGATGGAAGAAGACGACGAAGGGAAGTGATCGAAGGGGAACTGAAGCAAGTGGATAAGGTGGAAGTTGGCCACAAGACTGCCGAAGGAACCAAATTCACTCGTCAGTTCACTCCTTGCCTCTCACAAGGAAGGTAGAGCAGAAAAGGTGTTCTTCTTCATTCTACCTAATACCATAGCATGACTTGACCTCATACACTCATTTTTTTCATTCACTCCTTTTTATTTCTTTCCAATTGAACGTTTTGAACTCTGCCAGTTCTTCAAGACGGATTTAAGGAGATTCAAGATTTTAAATGTGGTGTTGGAGAAAATGAGGTAGTTTTTATCCATCTTGAAATTTCTCCAGACTTTCCAGGACGTTTTCGCGTTGGAAGTTCATTTTGTCAAATTCATCTTGAAGAGAAAAGTGACAAAAACTCAAAATGAGTAATAACCGTGTTGTTGTGTTCCTACTTACCCTTGCTCACCTAGCTCTTGCAGGTAATGTTTTATTCATAATTAAACTAACCATAATTAAATCGTAAATATAGTTGAAAAGACAAATCTAACAAGTGTAAACTTTAGACAAGAAAAGGTTAGTTTTAGTTAATTTCAATTTTTAAATATAGGACTTTATTTGGACGACAATGTATTATTTTTGACGTCGCATGATTCATTCTTGGTGGAATTTAATGTAGGAGCCTATTATAAATATTGGGATAGTTATGTTCTTTTCATGGTCTTTTTTATACCTACCTAAAATAATCTATTGATTGTTGAGTTGAGAATTCGGTAAACTCTCACGTCATTGAGGAATCAAAGCCACAAGAAGTGAAAATTGTATCGGCGTTTTGTATTGTCTTGCCCATTGAACCTTACTAAAGAGTATCAAGAAGAAAAATGATTTTTTGACACATAAGATATTAAACTTCGTAGGAATGTAATTTATTGTCACATTGTGGTCACAGGGCTATTTTCTCTTTTACACTCATCCCATCTCCAGTCAACTCCAATTCCTCTTTAGACCTGAGATTTATTTGAGAGAAAATGAGAGCCAATGGTCGGTTCCATTCATTCCCTAATTTAACCTTTTTTGTCCACTTCATCGGAATTTGGATCATCTTGGGAAAGTACCAAATGGAGATGAAAAGTTGTCCGACTATGAATTTTACATTAAAATAAATTTTCTTACTTGTTTTTTATGTTCAATTCTCAATAATCTCACCATTGAGCTTCACCTTCAGAACTCATTGAGTGAAACGATTGAAAAATCCTTGAAATCTCTCTGTGAGAAAGTTAATAATAATTTAATGCATTTTGAATTGAATATTTGAGAGAAATTGATTGCTTTGTGAAGAAAAGCTCTCCAACCGTTTTCGCATTCATTTTTCCCTTTCAAGCTCTCATCTTCCCTCCATTGTGTCTTTTATTTCAAACCCAAGACTTAAACAAAATGACCCTCAAGGTGCGTATTCATCACTTGTGAGCACGAACTTAATGAAATCTTTTTAAGACACTTTTTTGATCTTGGAAGAGCCAAGAAGGTTTTTAATTAAGAAGACATTTTGGCATATATTTTTTATTTGCATATATTGGACTTTCTATGAACTGACATAAACTTCGTATTCGTTTTTGGGTTACTTTTCCGCATCTTATCATTATTCCCATTTGAATGCTCACTGGGACCTGTCAAAGAGAGATGAAGTGCCGTTTTACTTTTAAGATGAGAATGCCAGTATGAGGAGAGAAGAAAGTTATTATTGTTTTTACTGCTCCTTTTGTTTTAACCTGACATTGTTTTCTCATTTGGAGGTTCTTCCTCTTAGAATTTGAAAAGGATTTTACCAACATACTATGACAGAAATATGCACTTAATACAATAAGGAAAAGGTAGCATGGAAATTTTAATCTGTTGGTACTTTGGCAGTTATTGTTATTATTCCTCAGGACTTTTCAGAAGGTTCATCATCACATTATTCATAATAGTTTTTAAAAGACGTGTTTTCCTTCGGAATCCACTTGAAGTAAAACCTCTTGTTCTTCGCCGGTATGTCGCATTTTGAAAAGCTAACCCATTGAGCTGATTCATATTAGAAAAATACACATAAGCAGTCCATGCATTTCTTGTTTCTCTCTCGAATGAATCTGTTGGCCCATTTCCCTTAGAATTGAACCTGGCTTGAGCTCCTCAGACTCACCTTCTCACACTCGTACTTTTGTACTTTTGCCACTGCTTGGAACAACAATGAAAACCTACTTTGAAGATCCCCACACTTGGCTCATGCATAACTTCTTTTCATTCAGATTGGAAATTATATCCTAACCTTCCCTTATTATTATGTCTCTTGGCTATAATATTAGTAATATACTGTTTAAAAGGATGTAGTCCTTTCAATGTGCCTATTACAGTATCAGATTTGATAAAAAATGATAAAAAAAACCAACTTAAAGGCCGAAATGCTCATGTTTACATTTGTATATTTAAAGATGAAACGTCCGTAATTTGAATTTTTATGCGAATCGTGTATTGCGATTTTATCTGTAATCGTGTACTATATAAAGGATTTGAAACGATGAGCATTTCATATGTGAGCATGAGTTTTGTAACCTCATTTCAAAGAGATTCGATGCATTTTATTTCAAATGTGGAAATTTTCATAATGTCCTTTAAGCTTCGTTGGATAAATTTTGTATTTGCATTGACTAAATTTCACCACATGCACTTGCACATATATAGTCTCATATTCAATATTACCTAAAATAAACACACATTCGATATTTTTTATTCACAATTTTCTGTCTAGAAATCTGCGGTTAAAGCAAATTGCATTATATAAAACCTTTTATAAGTGAATTTAGATTGATTGTTAACAAATGTTGAATTTCTATAAAATAATACTTAGTTTTTATCATTTAATTTAAGTCTTGAGCATTTCAGGGCATTAGGAATGGTGGAACTGAATGTTATATTTTAACTTAATATTTAAAATTATTATTTCTTTTAATATTCGGCACTTTACAAATAATTCATTTTACATTTTCACATCTTTGTTTAAAATGATTTATAAATATATTGCTAATTAATTGAATATTAATTAATTCTTTTGAGTTAAAGAATATTTTTAACTTGATATAAAAGTTACTAATCATTGGTTCTATTTATTAATAAAATGCCTTGTTATTATTGCCGATTGAAGGTTTGCTCATTTATTAAATTATGAGACGGGCAAAGAAAAGACTTAATAATGGATTTTTGGACTTGAGGAGATTCACGAACTTGGCTCTCAGTCATCACGATCCTGAACTCTGAAGATGGGAATGATTCCTCTCTTAACTCTCTTTGCTATTCTATTGGGGAAATGCAAAGCCGTTCTTTTGAACAACTCTAATTAGCTTTTTCTTTCAAGAATAGAATTTAGGACACTGTGCTTCCAAACTTCCCCAAATTCACCCCGTAATGATTATTTTAATGCGGAGAGACACACAGAGAGATTGTTCTCAGACGCGACTCCTTGAGTGTCTCTTCACTCCCTCGCGGTCTTAATGTGACTTCCACGTCGTTTCATCAAATTAAGAGACGCGATTCTCGACATTTCCCTTGCTATTTCGCACAATTCACACGTTCATTTTATGCAAACTCCCGACCCCAGTTTAGTGACACTTCTACCCCACATCTCCCCACTAAACTACTTTCACACGGAATTTTATTCAGATTTGTCGAGATTTCAAATTCTTAAACTTTTGTTTTTCCCGGAGCGAAAGCTCACAAGCCTTCACAAATGTTCACTTGCTCATGTTTCAACTCAATTGTACTTAAACTTAAAGACAATGGCGCACAAAATGTCGCACAAAATGTAAATAAATCCTCTAAACGGATGCCAAAGTATTACAGGAATTGAGAAGAGAAATTTTTTTAAAGTTTGACGTATTGGATACTTCCGAGAATTTCACATGTTAAAGACGAGCCTGATTAAGCATGTGGAAAGTCAGGGAGTTTATACACAGCACGGTGAATTTGAAAGTGTCACTTTGAAGTTTAAGGGAGAGATTCGACTTGTAGATATTTTTCTCTTTTTAGCTTATGCATGAATTCCTCTTTTAGTTCCTTAATTAATTCTTGAGAAGGTGGGTGGAAGTGGAGATCCGGGAAATGGTTTAAAGGAGCTTTGCATATTATCCACACCACTGCGAGCCTCATTCATATAGATTCCCAATGTGAGTTAGTACTAGTTACTAATATGCTGATGGGTGTAGTAGACACATGTAATAAATGTACAAGGCTTAAGTACGTGTGTGCTACTCTTTCAAAAGATTACTCATAAGGCGAAGGTTCGCCTGTTGACCTACAAAATGAATTTTTTGGTGCTAATCACATGCACCCACTCTCCCATCTTCTACCGGACATTATTGACAAAATGATGAAAAAAATAAACATGATCTTGAATCTTTTATGTATGCTTGAGCCTCTCTGATGGCCAATGCTCAAAAGTTGGGCAGTTCTAATCATAGAGCTCTGACTGTTGACCATCCCAAAAAGCTAAATGAGTAATGAACATTCTTTATTAGTACAAGCCAACAAGTACAACAAGGCACAGGTAAAGGCACATACAGCAAAGGTACATACAAGAAGGAATTCTTTAAGTGCGGATTCAAGTTGGTATATTATCTGCAGCCAGTAGTAATAAATATATAGAGAATTATAGGAGTGGCGTATTATATAGGAATTGATAGGGAGAGGGATGATTGCATTGCATATTCCGAAAGGGTTGAAACCTACGTGGATGAACGAGTCTGCACTTCAGTTCAATTTGAAGAGTATTGCGGGGGATGAGAACTGGCAAGATGGTGGGTTTCGTAGTTGGTGGATTCTAACGGGACTCGGCCCCATTTCTATTCACTCTGCATGTATAATATAAGATAATGCATAGGACTACATTATAAGGGATGATGTGTATTCTAATGTGTGTTTGAGGATCCTCTCGTTTACCTCATGAATGATTCCTCCTGCCGCTAATTACACATTCTCCGCATTCTCCGGGATGAGATCCATCAACGTCTCATCTTCACCTGCCGCCAACATGACGGTCGAGAAGGGTCCGTTGTAATCTTCTACCCTCTTACCACAGATTCTCTCCACTATCTCCTTCTCATAGAAAATAAAGCTAGAGTTGATTCTCCATATAAAACGACTTTCCTAATCGACCCTTTTTTATATGAGAAATATTTTTTAAGTCTTCCTTCGTCCTGGCCCAATGTTTAAACGCTCCAAATTTGTCCAGAAATTGTTTAATACTCACTACACTGATATTTATATTAATATCAATATATCTATCATACACGTAGATATTATAGCGAAAAATATTAAGTGAAAACAATTTAGTCAATTAAGCTTAAGAAAGTAATTAGATGAGAGAGTATAAAGGAGGTGGAGATGCTCTGAAGAATTTTAATACCCTTTTGAATATTATTTTTTGCTTGATGATTTATAAAAGTATTTAATATAAAAAGGAATGGAGCATGATCCTTTCGAACGTCTACGAGATGTAAACTCCGAGTACAATGTATGTAGGAATATGAGGTGAAGGATGATGGAAGGCGTTCGTTGTTGAGCTTTTGTTAGAATCTGTTAAGAGTTGAAGGTGAAGGTCGGGCCATTAGCTTCAAATACTCTTCTTTCGCTTCAACTGCTCCAATTACCTCTCTCTGTGGTAAAGACCTCTTTGAACCAAACTCCATCGTGCCTTTTTTAATTCTTAGGGACGACAAAAATATAGGAAATTCGTTTTAACTTGGAGTATAGATATTATATTATAGCTTTGCTTAAAAAATAAAAATGTGTGAAGAGACCTAGTAAGGATGTTTCTATTGTATGGCGTGGGGATGATGATGGAATTTTCATCGTGCGTTTGGTCATTAACCGATTCGCCCTCTCTTTTCCTCGTGAACTCATGATGAGAGGTATAGGAGAGTTGAGGAGAATTGGAGAAGGTTTAAGGAAGGTGAAGGGTAATCCTTCGCCTTCAACATAAATTCACTCCTACTTCTGGCTCTGTTATTATTTTGTCAAGTTGCTCAGTCTGAGGTCAGGTAGCTTTTTCCTTTAGACATAGGGAACTTGTGCAGAGAGAATATTATCATTCGCTGTGAGAGAAGCTCCCACTGTGTGGGCAGTGGCAGGTGAGAATTTATATACCAAGGATCCACCACCTAGTTTTGTACAGTATATATGTAAATTTACATGTATACCGTACAAAACTAGGTGGTGGATCCTTGGTATTATATTTCTTATGACTTTCCAGCTTCTTCGGCCTTCCTCTTCTTTCCACCCTGATAATTTCAAAAATTAATTATTTCTCTTACCGGCTTTAGACTCCCTGACGTTATATAGCCTTTCCTTATGAAGCCACCTCTCTCTTTCTCCGATATATTTATACGTCATAAACCATAATATAATGAAAAGTAAAGATGATCTCTGTTGTTGTAAATAATGTAAACTTTATAATGCATGTACATGAATGTTATCTTGTACTGTTGTAACACACGCACTTGATACAAAAGGTCCATTACTCATTAAATGGTACCTCCTCAGTTGAAATTTAATTGATCCATCTTGGATTTTTTCTTCTTTGTTGTAATCCATGAAATAATTTTGTATTTGGCATATAATAATAATGTTTTGAAACCTGATACCCCAATCGCCCCAAAGACATAATTTCGGTGTTGAATAGGCGGGTAAATGAATATTATTTGCATAGTATTGGATGGATCAGTGGGGAATTGGAGTGAATTCCCTGTTACAGCCATAAAAGAAACTTAATTTTCGGCCTACAGCCATGAATATAGATTTGAGTGGAATTAGGCTAGGATCTCCCTCACAGTGTAAGTACTGTTAGGATGAGTCAATCGAACCGTGGACTTTTGGGTTTTCAAGTCACCGGAATATTCTCTTGAGATGTTACATTTCAAAGCCGGCTGCCCATGCGAGATCAAACCCCTGATCTTCATCCTGTACAAATTACACACACGAACTTCCACCCACGTCCATCTTCCTCAAACGCAAATTCTTGCTTCAAACTGACGACACATTACGGAATTTTGTCTCTTGTGTAACATTGCGCACATGCAGGCACATGCGATTGTTCCTTTGTTTATTATGCTTAACTACATTGTACTGTGCGACATTTTAAGAAGCGTGTAACAGGAAAACAAACTCTCATCAGATTAAGAAAATGGAGATGGAAAACTCGCTAATAGAAAAAAATGAGTAGTAAGTTCAATGAATGGGAATGGTCTGGTAAAGAGTCGAGATTAAGTTTTATGAGAAAAGGATATTTAATTGTTTGAAAAGTCTTAAAACGTTTAAGAATGCGAGGAAGATAACTGGTGTGTGGCTGTTTAGAATACATTGGCTCTTCTCCTAATTGTGAATTAGCGGAACTTGTTTAAAGAGTATCGACTCTCCCAACTGCTCTGGATAATTTTAATGTGAGTTGATAATGAGGGGAATAACTTACTTCCTCTCATCACTTGACTTGAGAGAGTTCCTTGGACCCTTTACGACTTCATGGAAATTCGTTCTGATTATGAAGTCGGAACTTTTTCATGTGTACACACCTGTGGATTGTCTCTCAGTTAGAAGACCCTTGTGCATTTGCATACACACATTTAAATCACATGAATGAGAATCCGTTTGTTGTTAAAAAAGATTCTTCGTGTGTTCAGAAATAGGTTTAAATGTTTCCTATGTGTGGGTAATATAAAAATTCTTTATGTTAATGTCATACGAAAGTTTGTGAATGTGATGTAATTGTAATAGGTTACGGTAAAATTCTTTTTATCACATCAGTTTTATGATTTTCAGTTCTCACTTCTTTAAATGTTTTCATTATTATGCTCCTGTAAAGTCGCGAAAGCTTTAATGATTGATTGGCAGATTTGTGTTGAATACCAAAGAATTAATGAATAATGATACATTTAAATTTTTCTCATCAATGTGAGTCGTTAATTTAATTTTGTACATGTCCTCGCAGCACTATCCTCTGACTGACGACGAGAGCTATACCTATATACTCAAAATCCTATTTGACAATTCATAGAGAATTTAATCTTACGGATTAATATTAATATGCTTTATATCATCTACCAGGAATAATTTGTATCATGACAAAAAATGTGAATACAAAACAAAGATACTTTTTATAGCTACTCACGATCGGTCTAGCGTGCTCAACTAACTGGAATTTAATTAGTGCGCACAAGCTCACCTATTAAATTTTCAAGTGGATATACATAACGATTAAAATTCTCTATCATCAGGAGTTTTGCTAATACGCAGAAATACTAGATGATCCTTCAGACCCATCGAATATTCTACATATGACATTGACCATTCTGAAACTACTCATTGTTGAGGCGTGGAAAGTGGGACAGGAGTCAATTCATGTATATTGTAAAGTAATGCTTATTTCATAGGATGAGTATGAGAAATGGAGGAACAAATCCCGTATTTCTCCCTTCGGTCTCTTCCTCCTCAGAAGAAAGATTAAACGATTTGCATATAAATATTATGACTTATTAGGAACTCACTACTTAAATGGCTTAAAAATTTATCATATACGGTCTCACTAACTAAGTATATACTGATAATACGTGGAATATTATAATTCCACTCACATTTCCTAATGGAATTTGAGTAGGAGTAAATATGTACAAGGGTAAGAATTCTCAGGATTTTACATCATATCTCACCTTTAGTAATCATTTAAAGGTTTTCCTAAAGACTTTGCTTTATATTATTACTTAAACTTTTGGCGTCTTATGGTTAAAGATGTGAGATAAAGACCAATTTTGTAAAACCTTTTTGGGCGACTTTGTAGGATTGAGAGGAAATGGGGAGGAATGAAGGAATCAATGAGAGCCCAAATGTACCCTCAAGAATTTATTTTTATGGATAGAAGGTGAGAAGGGCGGATTGAGGTCTTTTACAACATGGAAATATTCTTGGAACTACTCCATACTCTTAACGAGAGACTCGAGAGGAGTTTGAAGTTGAAGGTGCCGACTTCAAGAATAGAAACCTGGTCCCGTAGTTGCTCCATATTTCTTTCCACTCTTACTGTAGTGTTCAGAGGTCCACCACTCGTACCTCTATGCTTTCAAAATACATAATTGACCCAAGTGTATTCATATGGGATTGATTTATTCTTCCTTTATAATTCCAAATGGACCAAATAGGAGAATTTGAAAATGATTAGTGTCAATTGTGTCAATTTCCTCTACTTTTATGATTTAAGACTCCAAGAGTAGAGCATGATTCTGGTGTTTTGTTCAAGCAAATAAATCTTGCTTCAACAACAATGTTAAATTATATGAAGTTGAGATACAAAAACTGTTTGTGTAAGTCTTTGCACGTGTTTATACTCATATAATAAGATATTTCTATTGACTTTTCTTTGTAAACTCATATTACCTTCTTGAATACATGTATTAACTGTAGAGTATTTATAAGGAATATTAAGAAATAAAGTATGATTTTATGTGCGCGTACTTATACAACATAAAGTGAATAACGCAGTAAAGTTAATTAAATGACTACAACATGTAATTAATGATGTTCCAAATTATAACCTGTTGATTTGTTTTTTAGTGTATTCATGCGGGTACCCGGGAGCTCCAGCACATTCCTCCCTTACATTTTCCGCCCCGAAGTTGGGCCCAGGAGTCGTTGCGACCTATGCATGTGAACGAGGGTTTGAGCTGCTCGGCCCCGCCCGCCGTGTCTGCTCCGAAGGCGGAAAGTGGACGCCTGAAGGAATCCCGTTCTGTGGTAAGCCCCAATCTCCTCATATACGAGTTTTAACTGACGAAAGAATGGGAACCGTAAGAGAAGACACGGAGACGTAACTCCACACAATTGCCCAAACAATTCTCCGGCATCAGAAACGCATCTGTGTCTTGGGAGCCAACCACCTTACACACATTTTCGTTTACTATCACTTCCTACTCACTCATTAACCTCGACAAGAAATCGTTAAAACGCATCGTTAAAATTTTATCCGGTTCGACCCTTTAGTTCAAATGTCAATACTGTTTATCAAATCTGCAAAAGAGATTTTTCTTTGCAAGAAAAGAACAACAGAGCATTATTATCTTTTTTCAATGATCTCCACAGAAGTTCATTTTGAGTTCATTGAATATCATCTAATGATATTCCTCATTAAGAAACTGCATAATCTCTTTAACACTTTATTTTTTTTCTTAACATGCAACTTTCTTCTGGCCAATCTGCAGGTCAGTAACTCAAAAGAACCAAAAAAACTTACTTTTAAACCATAATAAATAGTTTGAGGTATTATGAAAAGTGCAGAGTGTTAATTACAGATATTGACAATTTCACGAATGATGCATGATACATGTAATTTACTACATGTGCTTCCACTCTTACTCTTCCTGGATCTAATAGGAAGCAAATTGCCCTGTCAGATATCCATCTAAAATGAAAAAAGAGTAGAGAAAGTGAAGTGGTTATAATTCCTTCACTTTTCTATTGTTTTAAAAAATGCATTGACCACTCGCTGGCTAATTGTTTACCTATTCAGTTTTTCTGGTACGTGTAACTTAATCTCGTACTTTTGCACCCACTAATCATTCTTGTCATAGCGCGGTTACAAAATGAAAAATATTCCTAAAAGCCAAAATATGAACAAGAAAGTGCATAATTCACATTAAAGTAAAAGTGATATAATGGCTGAGCTTTACTTTAATATTTACCGTACATTAACAATAAATAAGTGTAAGTAAATACAAAGGGATTGAGGAAATAAACTTCATCCATTCACTCTTTTCACATAAATTCAAAGAGTCGCGTTTGTTTTAAGAGAAAGAGAAATTGCTAATAATCTCCGACAGTTTGAATCTTTTGCCCTTTGACTTTTGATGAAGAAGGTGCGGATTTCTCTATTGGCGAGTCTTTATTATCCAAATGAATGAATGAATGAATGATGAAAGTCGGCTAATACAAATTATTTCCCTATATATCTCCATCCCTTTGAGCTGAAAGACGATAGCCTCATCTCTGACCCTATCTTTAAATGTGTCCTATTGTCTCTCGATCAAGTTTCACTTGACCTCAGCCATCTTCTTCAATTCATATCATACTTCATAGCTTTTTGGAAATGTAAATGAAACACGAGCCTTTTCCCGATGCTTTCAATCAGAGGCGGACCGAGAGGAAATTAGAGGAATTGGACACGAGCATATATTGCCTATATCATGAATCAAACGCTTGTTCTTTATCCCACACGAGAGGTTTATTGTGTACAGTTAGAGATCCACAACAGAGAGGAATGATGGGCATTTCTTTGCATGCATTATTAGTCGAGATTTATGAATACATTTTACCCTAATCGCACTGGCTGTCCATTAGGCCCCCCATGTGTTAATTATTATTCTTATTGACCATCCAACTCTCACTTAATGTTCAATACTCCCATATGGTTAATGGTTTTAAATACACTGTCACAATTAATGTTTTAGTTTCTCGTCCGATGAGATTACAAAAGAGAAATAAATACAATTCAAAGAAGACCCATGCAAATTAATATGATTACTTTATTATTATGTATTCTTGGTTAATGAGAATATAATTCAACTTCAGGGAATACTTTCTTATGGGAGGAATCCCCGTATGCATCATTCTGTCTGTTTAATTCGAAAATTAAGCAGTCCATGTACTTAATAATGTAAGAGATTATGTAGACTTTGAGACGTGATGAGAGAATGAGGATGATAAGAGACGAAGATAATAATGAGCTATTTGAGTGGAGGAGGAGATTTGGACTTTTGAGTGTTTAGCTCAAATTTCTCCTCAACTTTTCCTTTAAGATTCCCACCATTACCTCCAATGAGGCAAAGAGGGTGGATGCGAGGATTATATCATTTTTTGGCATCAACGACCAAACAGAGTCAGAAGGGTGAGAATATAAGGCGAGAAAGTGAAATCTTCCATAAAAGAATTTATCATTCGATGAACTCAAAGAGGATTAAAAAGAGATTCAATTTATTGATGTTCAATTTCCACGATTCACCCCAACGTCTTTTGTGTCAAAATCAAATGATCCATTCAAATAGCCAAACCATACTGCGTCCTTTCTAGAAAGGCCAGGTGCGAGTGAGAGAAATTTACGCATGTATCATAATTAATATTGACATTTGAAATTTTTTGCTCATTTAGGAAAATCATAAATAAAATTTTATTTGTAAATCTTTGAAACTCAAAATTTCCTAGAAGTTCGTTGTCAATTTAAATTTCTTAAAATTTTTCCAATTAAATTCAAATTCGAGAGGTGTCCAAAGCCCTAATGAAGGTGTGGAAGTGGGACAAGCTAATGGAATTTTCTAGTGAAGCAAATCGGCACAATTGAAGATTCACCATCATTCATTTGCATTTATAATCCCTGAATGGAGACGTGGGTAAAGTCAGGAATGGGTGCGAGGGCTTTAAATAGGATAATCTCGAATCCAATTGACAACCTGAGGCTGAGAGGAATATTATTGAAGCCACTCATACCATATAGTTCAGATATGAAAATAATAATGCAGCATTATCCGTTTGATCTCTCTTTCTCCTCGACCACCTCCATTGGGGCTCATTGGGGTTCCTCATTCTCCTCAAAGAGTTTTGGGAAGGAGCGGGAAGGTGCCGTACATACTTCATTGGTGTAAGAGATATTTAGCAAGTCTAAAGTAGCCACCACTACTAAACTACTGAAGAACTTCACAGGGAAACGATGTCACGTTGATGTTCTTTTTCTCCTCTATCTTTAGTACGGCTGAAGACGTGAGAGACTTCTTAATCTTTCATCCTCATTCCCTAAATCTCTCACAATGAGATTGAAAATGAATGTGGGAATTTGAATTGAAAGAGAAAGGAAAATCTTCTTCACGTTTTCATAATATATTATACACTCTTCATCTTGATCTCTCAATTTAGAAAATTTGGTTTTCCATTACTATAAAAGTCAAACAGATTAAATTAATGTGTGAATATTACATTACAATTTATTATAAATTTACCCTAGGATTTTTCTAAGCAATTCTTTGAGCTTTATGATGTGCACTTTATTATTATTTTTATAAAGTTTACCTGAATGTAAAGTTTACGTCTTTCCCAAAGAAAAACACACACTAGAAAATAATCTTTTCAAATTTTGGAAAGACTTCAGTGTTGAATTAGTGCAAGAATTTTGTTTCCACCCCATAAAACTGAAAAGAATTCCATTGTTGTGTGCATAGTTTGACACCTCCGCCTTTTCCTCATAAAGGAAATGTAACGTGCTTAAAAGATGATTGATGGATCTATACTTATTTTCTAATTACGAGATAAAATAATAAGATGAGCTTAATAGGGTTTAAAAACAAATACACAAAGAAAGTAATAATGCTATCCCTATATACATATTTTCATGATTTTAATTAGGCTCAACAAAGTTGAACCCACTAATTTGAAAGATTCTATCAGAATAGTATCATAGACTCAGTGAGAGATTTAAATCAAAATGTAAAAACTTTTACTTTAAACTCATCATGCAATTCTCCACGTCGAGTCTCAGGTTGCTTGCTCCTTTAATATTATTATTGTTTTGTTCTAAACGGTTTAGTGGCTCGTATTGAAACGCTCATATCTCACTCCTTGAATGCGGAGGATTCTGTGAGAATTGAGGCGTAAATAGAAAACTTCTGAGGTTTGCAACCTTTTGCCTATCTCTCCCTACACTTTACTACTGGTTCCTGGGGAATGGTCAACAGGGAGACTCTTGAGCCTCAGAAATCTCATATTAACTTGCAATAAGCCCTGTGGTTTAGTTCAAGCAGCGTATTAAAGAATCCCCAACATCTCTCCTCAAGCTCTGATTCACATTCGTATTAGAATTCAATATCTCTCTGAGCATAAGTGCCTAGTCCTCACGTTCACCCACTCACCGTTTCATTACTCAAAAATGATAAATTGTTTTACAATCCAAAACCCAAAGCCTTACTTTTGCTATAATAGGTAGACATTCTTATGATGGCCGGGTCTGATTGTATTTTATAAAAAAAAAGTAAAATCACTCTATTCTCTCTTTTCACTTGCACATTATGTAGTAGAAAATCTCAATCAACAAGATACCGTAATAGAGAATAAAATATATTATCTTTTTTTGCATCTGAGAATTGAAAATTTTGAAAGGTAATTGAACATTGCTTCTTATGGCTTTTAAATCAAAAGACTGTTTTTTAATATGACAATTCATTACTTGGCGAATATATTTCTTAAAATGTTTCATTCTAGTCTCAATGTATTTAAGTATGACTGTATCCACACATGTTCAAACATAAGAATTATAGTATACTAGGATGATAATGTGTTTAAGTAGACACGTATTAGGCAATATCTTTTAATGTTTTATAATTAAGTGGTTGAACTCTTGAGTTAAAGGTGAGACTGGTAATATGCAATTAATATTCCATATCTCATTCCCTGATGGTCCATCCTTGTACAATAGTTTAGAATTCCTCCACGGCTTTTTACTATTGAGAGGACGGGTGGGTTTGTTATTCCATATTCATTATATTATTACGGGTTCCCGTAGGATTTCGTGAGGTAATTGAATAAAGCGAAGGTCGGTCTCACTTTCCTCGGCCGGTGAGGTTTGAAAGTGGATGTTCGAATGATTCGGAGGACATTGTACTCTTCACCGACCTCTCCCCTTCTTATACGTCTCCCTCCTCACGTTCATGAAACTCATCCTTAGATATACGCATTCTACATTGATGCACAATATTTCATTTGCATATACAATATACATCATTGGCATTGTTCCCTCCTTTAAAAATTCCAACTGACGGCGCTCCCTCGATTGCTGGACTGTCATTGTTTGAACGATGAACGTGTTCGGAGGAACGTTCCTTATATGCGTCAGCCCAAGGAGGAACATATGAATACATTTGGATTGTAAATTGGAAGGTAGGGTTCCTTCACTGTGGATTGATTAGATAGGAAGAAGAACCCTGAGTCATTTCGAACTCATTGTGGTGGAGAGAGGATCAATCACTAATCAACGGCATTTCCCACACTTCCTCCATTCGAAGATGTTTAGGTAGGAGAATGGAGGAGTCCGCTACCTTTTTTCCATTCCTCTCCCCGAGATTTCGAGATTCTGATAGATAAACTTATCTGTCCATGGGATCAAGACGGAGAGGGATGCATACATAATGAAAAGCGGATCTGGATCATTGCAATTGAGGGATGAACGATAATAACAATCTTTCATGCCAACCAAGCTCGCAACTTGCTCTTTTGACTCTTTCCCATTTAGCTTCTAACGAGGATGTAAATTTCCTTCTATACTTTGATTTTAACATCCAATCAAAGCAAGATTGAATATGCATTTTGTTTTTTACCCCCTTCTAGGCATCGTAAGTTTTGTGTTTTAATCAAAGCTGCATTTCTAGCTTATCTCTCAACCGTATTGCCTTCATTCTCTTCCGTTTCTAGTTTATTTTGCATTTTTGTATTGTATTGTAGGCATGAAAATTTTGAAGACACTTCTTCTGATTAAAAAATCAATTTGTTTGTTATACGTTCTAATTTAATTAGTTAAATTAGAACGTGTAACAAACAAATTTGATTTTTTAATCAGAAGAAGTGTCTTCAAAATTTTCATGCCTACAATATGTACTGTGCCTTACACATTTCTATGTCTGACCTTTTTTATTTTCATGGTACTCTGGAATCTCGCATATTAGCAAATTGTTTATAATAAATATGTGAATATGATTTTTATGGGGAAAAATATAAATTGATCAAATTTTATCTGATAGTTAACACTTTAGGGTAATTTTTCCATGAAAATAAAAAGGTCAGACACAGAAAAGTGTAAGCCACAGTAAAGTATCATTTATTCAATATTTATACTCAATATTTATTAAGTAAGTAAATGGTGTTTGTATAGGTAATGCCATTCATGTCATACTATTAGGTGTATATACCTTTGAAAAAGTAAGATTTATAGTTAGCTATAACATTCAACTTTAATTTATAATAAAAATTATGTGGGATTTATCAAAATAATTAAATTACTTTAGTTAGGGTCATTTAACGTTTTCTCCAAAATCATTGTTCAATTGTTCACTAGAGTCATTACACTCTTAATTATATATAATATACATATACATTCTACAAATTGTATTAAACTTGAACCAAATTCTTCACATGTTTATCGTTGAGTAAGGTTAAGTAGCTTGGATTATTAGTTTGTTCAAGCTTTTTGCATGAGAGAAATGTTGAATGGTGAGCGAATTTAGGATGGAGTCTTCACATGTGATGATTATATTGTTATCTTGTGACGGCGGTGCGTCCGTTAAAAACATCACAATCATATAATGGTTTTCTTACAAAAAGAACTCCCGAACTCTCATCCCCTTATTCTAATGAGAAATTCTCCTCATGAGGGTCTTAATAGAGTTTTGTGTTTGTTGATATTTTAAAGTTCCTCTGTGACTGATTCTCATTGTTCGAGGAGCTTGAGAGTCTCTTATCTCTGTGTTACATAAAGGACGGTTCTCTTTTTATTGTTTTTCTCGTCTCTCCACCGGAGTCAAATTGAGGTTTCGCCTTTGTGAAGACGAGCTAACTGTGTGGACAACCCACCTTTGAGGGCACAAGAACAATGCACAAGAAAGAGACAGAGAGGAAGAAACAGAGAGATTCCTTTCATCTCCTCTTGTGTGTGGTCCGAAGAGATTGCCTCCCTTCATTAACCACCTTCACTTCCATATATAACATACAATCAGCTCTTTAATAATAATAACTCTGACTTGACCTCAACAAAAGATACCCTTTTAACTATGTGTGCACCCGCATATAAAATAACATACAATTAGTTCTACAGCATTATGATAATGCCGTATGAAAGAGGCATAAGTTTGAGTAGATTTTATATAGGAAAACAATGAAATGCCTACGCATCCAAAGAATTATTCTATTCTCATTTTCTCTTTTTATTTCACCTCGAGGACATTCATTATGTTGTAAATGGAAATAATTTTGATATTCGATATTGAGAGTTATGAGGAATGATGAATGCACAAAATAAAAATGATAAATTCATTCAAGCCGGACCGAGAATTGTGGATTGTAGGTCAGAGTTGATTTACAACATTAGAATATCGTCGGAATCTAAATCTTCGGCCCTTAGGTTCCTCATATAAAATGCATGTCTAATTCTCTTCTTTTTTGCTCACTTGTCTCATCTCTGGCTAATACACTCGCTTTGAGGGGAAAGAAGGAGGAATTGAGAAATATGATACTAGGCAAATCAAGTGAATCAACTCGTCGTGCATTTCGTTTTTGTCTTTAAAAATAATATTATGGAAATGATCTGGAAAGATTTTATATTCATATTGTTGTAATAAATATTGAAATACTTGCCAGTTGCCGAAATCTTTTGATGGAATTATTTAAAATTAGATTGTTATAAACTTTGTAAAGATCAAATTGACTCTCCATTTTCCTATAGAGGGGAACAAATGATAATTTCTCAACTTACGCTTTATTCTAGGCACGCTAGTATTATCATCATCATTGCAAGTTTTTATTTCTTGTTTGTCTTGATCGCTCAATTCCTCTCGCAAATTGGCTCTGAGGACGAATTCACAATGATACTTTATGTATTTTATTCTCAACATCCTTTCAGATCATTCGACTCGGAATTCGCTCTACTTTTTTCGTAAAGAAGCCGAGAAGGAGGGAAAACTTGCAATAGGATTTCATTTGAGGGTTTAGGGGCAGATTATCTCATTTGCTCTCCCTGCATCCTTCTTATCACTTCATTACAATCCGCTTATCAGAAAAAAGAAATTTCCTACAGGTATAAACCCATCCTCAACTATTCTATAGAAAGCCATTCAATGTTTAATGGGAAGGAGTAAGTTGAGCAAATCTTCAATCTTTAGCTTCATTATGACTTTTGGATTGTGGTATGGTCTGTCCACATCTCCTGCCACTTATTGTTAGGTATATGCATTGTTTGCCAAAATACCTAGTTACTCATTTCTCACTTAACATCCGTGTTATTCTTTCGGTTAAGTTAATTGGATTATGACATTAAACTGACATTAATTTTAAGGCAATGTACAGTATAAGATAATGGATGGATCTCTAGAATGTTTGGAAAGACTCCAATTTTAAAACCTCGATTCCGCTACTTAAAACCTCTCATCTCCTGTTTGAATTATCTCAATGATTTATGTAGATTATAATTAAAGTATGATTAGCGTGGAACCTCATAAAAATCGTTCTTTAAATAAAGGAATTATGGTCCAAATTATACGATAACTAATAATGTGTGTTGTGCAATACAGTGAGCTATTGTTGAGAGATAGGAAAATGAATGAGGAACCATTATTTATGTTTTTTGTGAATACTCCTTCTAGCATAAGGAAGGAGGGAAGAATAGGAAGATGATGAGAAAGTGGATAGAATTGGAAATTATTCTACACGGCTCATCCAAACTAATGAACTAATAATGCTATCATTTTTTAAGTTAAGAATGTAATTATGGTATGAATTTTTCAAAATTTTATTTGCCGAATCTTGATCAGGTTCCTGGAATGTTGAACAATGTAATAAATCCTACTTGTGCGTAATATGGAGAGGAGTCATCGGCTTTCTTCTACTAGTATAAGCTTTCATGCTATAATCATTTACGTACATTTTTGATACATGTATTTCCCAATTGAATGTTTGGCTATTATTTGTGCAAAAAAACCTATTGAATAATCCACGGAGAGTTCTTTTGCACAATGCGGATGAATGGAAGTGTTGAGGACATGACAGGCACATGCATGGTCACATGGGATTTCTTGTACTTGAGGGACAATGTCCGGTCGCAGAGTTCCTCCTTCCTTCCAACTTGTTCTCCTTAGTCAGCCCGCCACGAAAGACTATCTTTCAAACATGGATTCCGGAATTGTGGAATTCCACACATCATTCCTTCACCCACAATTATTCTCTTATAACTTCATCCCCGCATTACGTAATATACCTTAGACATCTTTTTCAGACAAGTTTGTGGATTCTGTTGAACATGTAAGACGTGATAGATTAAATTGTTACGCCCGACTAAAACACATAAATTGATAAAATATACTAAATACGCTCAAGAAAGTAGCAAAAGCAGATCGTATTGACAAATTCTTCTTTAACCAACCCTAATAGGCTTTTATACATATACCATATTCCGTATTGTAAAATAAATAAAGATTTAAATTTAAATTCAGTTTCAAGAGCAATCGTTATACCTTTTTACTAGAAGGCACTTCAAATTATATTTTTATCATTTCTTTTGCTTGTAAAGTTGTTAAAAAGGAAAATAGGTATAGCAATTCCACTTTAGGGCTAATTTGTTCTTATTTCATCTGAAGGAGTAGGTTTGCTCGACGTGGCATACATTAAAGAAAACGTCTTTTGAGATTAAAGTTAAAATCAATGATTCTCTCAAGTCACATAGACTTATAAGAGGTATACCGGTTTTCCCTCTCAACTTCAAACTTGCTCTTTCTCATATGCACATAAAACTCATCTTAACGTGTGCGTATAAAAGAGAGTCCAATTCTCTAATTTCCAATCACTCTCCTGTTTGAGTTAAAGATTACATGTGGGTTGAACTCATCGATTCGATCTTTCCCCTTCATCATTTACTCTGTTCACGTACATGTTGGCAGTCATCAGCTCCGGAGGAAATTATGATGGCGAATATGTGGAGCTGGATGTGAGTGAGCGTAAAGTGTTCTATTGCAATAAAGGGTTATAATATAGCGAGACTCTTGGGTGTGTAATGTGATTCACTGTGAAATAAATCTCTGTTGTCAATTTCTTATTGCTACTTCTCCCTCTGAGGGAGAAGGAAAGTAATATTTTTGAATAAGTGTGTGGGTGAAGGGAGAACTTGAACCCACTTGCCCTCAAATTCTGCTCTAAATTCTTGAAATAATGAAATGTATCATGTTCAACCACAGCGAAAACTTGAGGATATTTAATAGATTTATCAAAACTCATCAAAACTCATCAAACTATTATATTACTTTTGTTAAAAAGACCCAGACAGCTTGACATCCTTTAGAACGATCCATTCTTTTTATGATTCTATAGTCTAACTCGTATTGTGAAGTCTAATAATCTTTTATGAGTTAGCTTAAAAGAAAAAGTCTCATATTTTACATTTTATTCTTATAGAGCGCCTTGAACAAGAATATAAATATATAATTAAACTAGGTAGATCTTCACGATGTTTTGACCAAGATGGATCTTGCTAACGGAGGACGTCTTTTTATAAATGGAGGATAAATGCAGAGAGGTGATTTAAATTGAGAAAAACGAACGTTTGAACCTGAAAGGACTGAACAGGTTGGAAAAATAAATTGCAAAAAATAGGTATCAGACTCCATCGTCTCCTCAAGCGCATTTGTCATTTCAGCGAGGGAAACTTTCTCTCTCAGTTGTCCTCAACTGTTTCGCCCCCACAAAATCACCAATAAATTCAACATGGATCTCATCTTTTTGTTTTCTTAAGTTAGAAAGTTAATTAGCGGTGAGGAGAACTCACGTGTGTTAAAATTCCCATGTGTCTATTTATGACTACTTGAAAATAGTTTTTTTTTGTCCTGAGGTTTCTGATAGTTCAACTCATCGAGTAAAATTTAGCTCAGATATTTTAGTGTAGAGATGAGGAATTTTGAGGGTGAGAATATAAGAAAAAGGTTCATGAGGTTAATAGCTAATTACTCATCAACCGCTGTAGGAGAGAGAAGAATGAATGACTTGAGAGATATGTATACTGAGATTATGTTCATTGTTCGTTACATGGCCTACATAGTTTGAGGATATACACCTAATAATAAATATTAGCTTTTTCTCTCTTTTCAAACTCAACTTCCTTCTTAACCATCTGAAGAGATTTGGAGGTAATTGTTATCTTTTTGGAGAATCTTATTTTATAGTTGCATCCCACCTTCGGCTATGCGTGTGAGCTTCTTTGTCTATGGCCTTTTAGCGGCTCATAAATGAAAAGATAATCATGTTTTTTTCTAATCAAATATTCACTCACATAATTTCATTTTGAGGAGATCATATTCTCCTATATTGATGCATCTCAAGTTGAGCATTTTGAATGTCACACACGACTTGAAAAGAGCTGAAGCTTTTGAAATTAGTGATATTAAATTACTTTACTTTTAATTTTTAAATTGTGCGTTAGTATTTGCACACGCTTAATAATTACTAGAAATTTTCATTAACAATTGCTAAATATTTTAAAATTTAATTAGGTTTAGTTTTTATTTAATCATCTTATAAATTCGAAGAAGTGTTACGTAGTTGTGCACATAAAAGATATAGCTAGATAAACATTTAATTAAAATATTGCCATCTCGAATTTAATTTATTATCACTTGAAACTTTGTATATGTATTTGATTTCCTCTTGACCTAAAATGAGTTTGAAACTTCCTGGGTCTTCCTTAATTATTAATTATAAACTTTTTCTCGTACTAATTGCTTATTCTCATCAATTTCGCTTTCTCACCCCGCAAGTATTTCCAATTAAAGTTCATTTTTGGAGAATTGTTTGAGCTAAGGCGGATTTTATAAATTGAGTTTTAACATTTATAAATTCACTATTAAATATGAATATATGCATTTAAAACTATCAAACAGTTAGTTTTTATTTATGAATTTTCAAAGTTTCATTTTGAGTTTACTTATGACTTTAATGTGGTGTCCATTTAAAGATAGATACACGAGGCAAAAGCGAAATAGAAAATAGGTAGGCAATCAAAGGATGTTAAATGATATTTTCAGAGAAAAGAAGACAAATTTTAAAAGTAATGAGAAAGAACAGTAATGATTTCAAAGGCATACTTTTTATTTAATGATAATTGTTTAAGGGGGTCCCATGAGATGCGAGAGTTCTTCAGGATATCGGTTTTCCACACATCTTTAAAAGGAAAAGTTAATAGGGCTCTTCTCGTGAGTAATAAAAGGACAAAAGGCGAATCCCATTGTTTAGGAAATGTGTTGAATGAAGCTCATAAATGACAGTTTAAGGAGGAGAGGGAAACAAAAGGGAAATCAATTTCCTCTTTCAAACCACACTCATCATTAATCCCCATAATTTATTGTCAGCTATGTTAAATGTGTTTTTACAAATTATAATAAATTTTTATAAGTTATACAATATACTTTTCCAATAATAATTATACCTTGTTAATCCCATCATCTTCACTAATTGCGAGAAATTCCAGCATTCGTGCTGGTTTGCTAAGTAATTTACTTATTTTCCAAGAGTTAAAATTCAAAAGTTCAAGTCGTTCCACTTTCCAACTCTCTGTTTCACTCAGAAACTCCCAATTTTGAATTGCATATATTACATCTTGAAAAGTGCTATGACTGATTCAGACAGTCACTGAGAGGCTTACACTTAATTACACACCTTCATCTTCCTCCTTCCCAACGAAAGACAAATATGTAAGTTTAAGAGTTGAAGTCTCATTCATTGTCAAGCCGAGGCAAATGGTTTCATTCTGAGAACTTCCTGCGAGAATCCTTAATTGTGATGTACTGAAAAGTTCTAGAGCGAATTGTTCCTCCAGGGATCATTCTTAGTTAGTGAGATATTTTACAAACGGTGCTTCATGTCTTGGAGACAATTTACAATGGGCATGGGTTTCTCTGTCAGCACCTGTCATACTCTCAGCCATTCCTTTCATCTTCAATGTCCCTAATGAGTGTGTCTGAAAATTGACCCACTAACTTCTTCTCACTTATTACTCCCATTCATTCCTCATCGATTCCATTCAACGTCATTCACACGAATCACTCTTCTCTGCCCTTAATTCACATGGTGGCTTGAGTGGAGCCTCCGGATACGTTCATAATCATACAATCGGATTATGAGGCTAATTAATTCCCTTTTATTCTTTTAATATCCATCATTGAGATATCCATTAATTGCTCATTCAATTTGATTGAGAATTTGAGAGATCATTCAATTGATTTTTGTCAAGATCTTTCAATTCAATGGTCAAATTTTTCCTATCGATTCAAATCAAAATATTCTTTCATGATACTTCATTAAAATAATATATGGATGGAATTGTCATCTGTCAATTTTTATGATTCCAGATATTTTCCTTTGTATTCTATTGCGGAAAATTCGTTATGTAGGGATTTCAGTAGAGATTATTAAAAGGTTTTTGGGGATTTTCTACTTTTAGCGCCGAGTCTCACCTGTTGATTACTGTTAAAATGTAACAGGTGTTTTAGAATAATTCTGAGACGACTTTATCTAAGAGTTTATATAATTTTAAAAGAAAATACAAAAGAGGAATACAAAATGCTTCCAACTTTCATTCAATTGCGTTAAAAGTTAATGAACAATTTATTTATTGTGCTGTTTGCATCGACAATAATTGGGAGTGATGATTGCATATCATTGTAATTAGTAATTAATACCTTTCGCTGCTCAAAGGCGTATCTCACTTTTTACCGCAAAATTAAAAGTGTGGAGTCTTCAAGTTTATATGGTGTAATCTCACTTTTCAGTAGAATAAAAGCGTAATTCGTGCTTACGAAAAGTTAAACTATAAAAACAAAAGTTTATTGTGGACGTTGTTATTATGCTAAATTAACCAAGAGATATGAGATTTCCAAATAATAAATCCCTTATTGTTCGCGTAGATTTGGGCGAATTGGGAGAGAAACCTTAAATTGCGGTCTAAGGGTGGGAAGCCGAGAAGCAGACATAGGATTTTAGAATTTAAGGAGTTTAAGATTTCAATTCCTTATCGTGTTTAGAAAGGATTTTATTCTGTATAGTAGGTTCCTCTCTAATTGTTTCTCCCATTGTTTTACTCATGAAAAGTGTCGTCGTGAAACGTCCCGAACCTCACGATTCCCGACAAGAATGAGCAAATCTCCCTTGTCTTCCCTTTTTTATTGTCTCTTGCCGTGTTCGACGTACGAGCACTTTCTCACTCCGTCCAAAACTTCCAATCACCATTTGGATCCTCCCGTCTCCCAATTCCAAAACCCTTTTCATTCACCATTAACAAAATCCACACTTTCCAATTTCTACCCTCAAAATCCATTAATGGAGATTTACACTCCTTGTTGTAGCTCGCACGAATCATCCACTGTCACTCCTGCTCACTTCCTTCAACTACAAATTACAATTCATTTACTCTTTCAATTAGAACAATAACATTGTGCTGAACATCCTATTGACACAAAGAAATTCTCCGCCGATACTCTCCTGCCCAAACGAAACCTAAATGAAAGCTACTTGGAAAAGTTATCGAACCCTATTTAGTTTGCCGTCTACCTCATTGGACGGGCTGAGATAATTAGAAATTAAAAATATTGCGTGGATTTTGGATGGAAGAATTTTAAGATATCCTTAAAAAGTCAAGGAAATTTTGGTTGCTTATTGTGCAACTCTCGCGGACAGAGCCTCTCGAAATCATTTATTCTCGTTTCCCCTCGTTGTAAATGCAGCTGTCATTATTCCTGTTGTTCATTTTCTAATTCAAGAGTATGCGGACGTATTCTAATATTCCATTTATAAATACTTAGAAAAAACATCTTGTTAAAGCGACAATTTTCGGGATTTTTGCCAAATGCAATTTCTTGGATTCTTGTAATTTGGCTCGTTGCAATAGAGCTTTTGATATCAATTGGCTTGTTGAATGTTTCTATAATATTATGAGTGTGAACGCATGAATAATAAGAGTTAAATGTTAGAAAATAAGAAAATCTCTTGAGTGTGGAGAATATGAAGTTTTTCGAAGAGACGTAACGGGTCCTTTCTTCCGAAAACCTCACCCATTTACCACTCTATCTTCAATCTCAGGTTAAACACGTAGTCCTCCGTTCTCTATAAAGGAGTCGCAATAATAATAAATATTCTCATTATGAAGAAGAATTACAACATGTAATTCTCCCATAGAGAGGCCATTTAACTTGGCAAGATCCATGAAGAAATTGAATGAACATCTGTTACATGTCTCTGATAAAAGTCAAAAAGAACTCATGTGAGGTGAATATGAGTAAGGTGGAATAGACGCTGGTTCTTTCAGGTGACGGCGAATATACTTATATTATGGAAAATAATGATGATGATAACAAGTGTGTATGTTGTGAGAGAGAAAGGAAAGTTGGCGAGAATAATTGTCCTTTGTCAACGAAGAAGCCAACTCATATTTTAATGGGAAAGCAAATAATCTTGTCACTTTTTTTACATTTGCATAAATACTTTTCAATATATTGTTCCTCTGCGCTCATCTTTAAGTCCCATCAAGTCAATTTTGGCTAAGAGGACAAAGTTACATCTTACCTGTCTTATCTTATGAATATCATTTTTCAAATAGGAACACAGCTTGCAATGTATTAGAAGGTATTTAAAACAATGTGAATGATGAAATTCGACAGGGATCGTATATTATAAAGGACGTTAACGCATATTTAAAGACACTTACTTTGCCATTTAGCTTCATAGATATGAGACACAAATGCGTTGAAAACAAAGGGAGGAGAAAATTGTTGTGGAATCTCAGAGGGAGTTTGATGAAACTCAAATATTGATGTTTCAAATACGCACTTTACAGTGCAAACAGTTTGATTATTAATCATTACATGGAAAGAGATACAATAGTTTTTTTCATATTTTGACAGCCTGATCGGTGCTTAGCTAATACCACCTACTTACTTAAGAATAAATAATACATTTGTCTCTCGTAGGGCTAATAAGCAGGATGCGTACGTGGATCGTTTATTGTACATTCTCGCTCATTCCCAATTGCTAACTGAATGTGAGCAAAAAATCTCGGTGATTTGGATGAAAAAATGATGAAAAATTTTAACATTTTCATTCTTGAAGATGCACAAGAGTAAAGAATAATGGACTAAGGCACCTCTTTGAGTTCTGACAATCTAAGTGAAGTTTTGGCTTTTATAATTTCGCCCCTGCGGATTCTCATGAAGGAATGAGCCGAATCTCTTCATTTATGAGTGATTGACTTAAATTACAATTTTCCGCCTTGTTCTTTCCGTCTTGGTTTTTTCGGTTTGTTATTCTTCCTATACTTTTCAAACTCATCAGAGTTTTTTATATTGACTGGACGTATTCAGAGAGAAATGATGATGTAATTTCACCCTGGTCCTTTAGCTCTTCATTAGACTCACGATGATCCTATCTAACCTCCTTGCTATTTTACTAAATTCACATGTACAGTATTACTTAAGTTTGTACAAAAGTGGGATATCTTTTTATATTGCCATCTTCTATATTCCATTGATATAACTTGCTGGAAATGAGTTTTTTACGTTGCTCCACGTGCATCGCTTCTCTCGAAATGATTCGTAAAAACATTTCAAAAATTGAAAAGAAGTTGGAAGAAGTTGAAATGAAGGTGTAATGCTCTCAAAGGCCTTCTGACACATGATGGATTTCTAAAGGCAAATGTCAACTATGGAGTTTCTTAGTTTTCAAACGGATCATTTACAACGTGTAACTTCAAAGCTCATGTAATTCATAATTTTTGAAGAATGAAAGAATGCAGAAATTCTTATGAAACAATTATCACAAGCTTGAATTTCGTTGTGCTTTATTAACTTTTTAGTTCACTTTTTGTCTTTATGTTATAGTATTAACCTTTTAATCTTCCTGACTTATTTATTATGCACCATATCATGGGAATTGGAGAGTCTGTAAAGGAAGAAGCAGAGTTACGATTATGATTTTACGATCTCGTAAAGTGTTCGAAGGGCGGGACACGACATACTACGTTATATTACTCTACACAGCTGTAGCTGGTCTAACTCGACGTGTTTTGACCAAATGCATTTCCTTCCTCATTTATCTCATAGCATATATAGCGAGTCGTGAGTTGTTCCAATATTTTTCACATTCGAAGGCGTACATATTGCGGGCAGTTTGCATACGCTTAAACACGCATTGCAATAAGTACAAGTCGTCAAAAGGTTTTTTCCGATAGCACATTTTAATCTCTCTGCGTTCTCATATGTGTGTATCTGAATGTGAACCATGACGGTCATTTGGCCCAAAATCCAATTCCTTGCTTATTTAAATGAGTTGCGCCTCTGGGACAAAGTGAACATCTAGTTATGATTCATGAACTACTCCCCGTAGTTAAAAAGTAAATTAGAGGAGTCCATTTGCCACGTTAAAAACGAAATTCACGTCTCGCTCTTCCGACTCCTATATTCCTAATATGCAAATAACACTTTGGCATCTTATGCCCCAAAAGCATATAGCAAGCCAATTTTCATCATCTCATCCTTATTTTCTATATGAGAGTCAGCAAGATTAATGCCAGGTAAAAACATTCGCTCTCATCCTCACACTAAATACTCATTGCGGCTATTACATATAAGGACGTGTATTGTGACTATACCACACCTGCATCATTCATTCACACACACACACACGTAGAATAAATGCAGTAAATGCTAATCAGTTCGTCTCAATTTTCCACACATATGGTCAATATTAAATCGAATGAATCAGGAGTGAGGAATTCGAAAAGCGAGTTTCAGCTCGCGAGTAAGTGTAATCTTCATATGGGCTTGTGTGTGCGGAAAAGGAGGGCGAAAATGTAGGCTGTGAGACTGCGGCGATATAATAATGTCCTCTAGAAGAGGAAATGAACAGCAGCATTTCTTACATTACACTCATGATGATCAGGTATTCCCTACCCTCTTTCGCGTGGTCAAGAGTCAAAGTGGAGGAACAACTCAAATACAATTGACGAGTTTTACGAGATTCGATTGAGAACACGGATCTACTTTCCTTCATATCCTTCCTATGATCCGCATTATTATCATATCAAATAGTGATATTGAGGATAAGCTCAACACTTGGCAAACTCACCAGTATTAACCACCGGGTTGCGCTTTATATTGCTACGTATATAAAAATGAGGGTTTGTAGAGACAAAATGCGTTTGGGCAAGGAGGATGAAAAGAAGGTGAGGAAGCTTGAGAGAGAAAGAGTCATTTGGACGATACAAAAGAGATGCGACACTTATGTCATGTCATGGAACCTCATTTAAGAGAACACAATAAACTCCTGATATTTATAAATTATTTCGCCCCATATTCACTCTATTCTTTTCGGATCACAATTTTCCTCCTTTTTTTCACATCTCATTCCTCAATGTGTAAAAGTATTTTTGATTGTATTACTTTCGACGACTTTTCTTTCAACTTACTTCCATTTACAAATTTATTCAGGGAATTGCTAAAAGAATCATTATCACTTCCCAATTGTTCAATTTCCTAATTCTCAATTCCCATATGCGAGATGTATTATAAGGAGTTTGTAAGAAAATTCGACAATGCTTTTTAGTTTTAAAAGTTTCAATTGCTTTAATTTACCAAGATTTCATTGAATTCAAGCAATGTCCATGTGAAGTTCCATGTGCATGTTCAATCGTTTAAGGATTTTATGCAAGACTTAATTAGAATTACCTAATGTGAAACTAGAAAAGTGATGAGATAAAATGTAAATGTGACTATTTAAGTCTTATAAGGAAGAATGACTTTTTTACACACATTTCCTTAAAATTGAAAGAAAGCTTGGAATTGAGAAATTCAAAAATCGATTTTCTGATATGCAAGAAAACTAAAAGATTCTTCCTCATCTCCCCATTCTTCCCATTGTTCAACTCCATACATGTTTCTTTTAAAAATACACTAAAGCTGAAAGTTCATAAATTTCACATTAGCTTAAAGGTAGAGAGATGAGAAGGAGATGAGGATCTTGGGGGATTGTTGTGGACAAAGTGTTCGACTACGCCTTGTTGCTCATTCTAATGTACAATAAGTTTAATAAGTTTAGAGAGGATTTCCCTCAAACTCATGTAATCTCATAATGGGCCTTGTACAAGTGTAAGAAGTGTGGGAAAATAGGCAGAGATTCAATTTGTCATCTCTTCACTCCCCCACGAGCTGTTGACAGAACGGTGATTAGGAGGATTAAAGGGAGAATGTTAATTTGAGAGAGAAAACGATCGTGAGGAAGATCCCATATCTTTACACTCCTTCGCCACTTTCTATTTCTTAAAATGAATTTTTTTAAATCCAAATCACCAATGCAGTGCATATGTTTCAAAAAGTCTTTTACAGAATGGGGATAAGGCCCATTTGGACGAGACGGCTGAGACGAAATGAGAAATGGGAAAGATACATAAACTTATTTATTATATCTCGCAAAGAACAATATATTTCTTTTTCACTTTTTTCCATCTCCTCCCAATCCTTGCGCCAATTCTGTCGTTGGAGAAATGCCTCGTAATCGGGAATTGTGAATGAATTGAACAAATGTTCACCTATTTCCTCCCCCATTGTCATTCAAGTGACAGTTTTCCTTTTCTTAAAGAGAGAACCGAAGGACTTTAAACCTTGCATTAAATGTTTTAGTTGCCTAGTTCTAATTGTCTGGTAATTATTCAAATTTACAATGATATATATTATGGTATATACCCCATAATTCAATTATAGTAATCTCAATTTTTATGTGGAAGGGTTTAAGAATTGAGATGTAACAGATAATGATATTTTTAATAACAATGCACGTACTACTCATTGTCAGTAAACTATTTTGTATGATATCAATATTTACTAAGATTATTTAAAATATTTATTATGATTGGCTACAAAGTTTTTTGGGGTTAAGGGTTATGTAAAAAGTCCCAAGAGGGGTGTTATAGGTTGAATAAATTGATGAAGAAAGAAATTAGGGCGGGTGTGGCAGAGGAACCGCAAAGAATCATGAATTTCATGAACTATAAGTCTGTCCATAGACTAATTTTGCGTAAGAAAAAGGTGTTTCCTCGTTTTGACCGCCGCTATGCCTCCTACACGATTATCTCCACTTTAAAGGAAAAGCCAAGGAATGGACCCAACTTACCAATTCCGTAGTTTTTATGCTTATATAGAATTTTAATTTCTTAGCCTAAAATTTTTTCATAAGACGAATGGCTCAGATGCATAAAAGAAACAATTGGGATAAAAGCACATTTCTGCGTATAATTATACCCAATTTCCCAAAGTTTGAATTTTTTGATTGAAAGAAAGATGTTCTGAATAGTAAAAGAATGGCCTATTCCGAATTTTATTAGCAAGAATTATTTAGGCGTTAACGCATTATGCAAAACTTAAAATTTATTACTCAATTGACGTGCAAGACTAAGAATACTATGCGTATGGAAATGTAGGTTCAGGATCTCATTGTTTTGTCCATAAAGGAGTTTTTGGGTGGTAAAGGTGTTAACTTCCTCTCAATTATTGAAGGACTCATGAAGTTGAAACAGAGCGAATTAGTGAGGGTGAAGATTATTGTTCATGTAGACTTAGGTTACTCTATAGTAAGTATATAAGTTTCTCATTGGAGCCTCCGTTAGTTCTTCATCTTCATCTGTGTCACCTTGAAAGACAAAAGGAACGAGTAAAGAAAAGTTCCTTTTTCTTTATTTCTTCTCTCTTCTTTCGTGGAAATGGGAGAAGATCCACGCAAACGAATGAACAATTGCCGATTGTAAAATCATAAAAACAAGTTTAGCTTCTCTTTGCAGTTTCTCACATCTTCATCATTAGAAATTCGAAAGAGGTTTGGAAAAACTAAATCCTCGTTTCTCACATCATTCAGTGATTAAATAATGAACAGTATTCTGATTTTATTTGATCTTTTTACTCATTTTCTCAGCTTTGGCTCTGGTTTAAACAAATTCATCTGTATAGCATGTGGCAGTGTCATTCATTTTACTATACTTCATTTATATCTTATAACTTCTTAACTTCTTTGTAAAGAACATTAGTTCTTGTAAATAGTTGAATAGCTAGTCCCTATACTATTATGTATTGACTATATGCCTAAAATGAGAGAAAAGTAAATTATCTTGTATGTAAAAATCTATGCTAATCATAGATGAATCGAACGGTTGAGAAGTTCATTTGATTTCCCTTGCTACAAACCTATAGGCAATAATAATCATAATATGTATACAAAAAAGTAAAGTAAGTAATTATTTCAGTTCTTTTCCCACTCGAATGCTTCTTCACATAATGAGGCCATAAAGAGAGTTTAAAATGCGGTGAGTGTGACGTGGAAATCTGAATGTTGATACTCCTTCACATCGCCTTCATCCTTCCCGAACACTTGCTTCACGAACCTTTCATGTAATATAAATTAATTGGGAATAATTTAAAGGGAATATTCTTCTCCTCTCCATGGGGTGAGTAGGTTTGGGAATAAGGAGACCATTGGATTCGGTCGGAAGAAGCCGTGCTTCCCTTACGGTACTTTCATTCCTTTTAAAAACCCTCACTACTACTGCTCTCAACTACACACATGCCAAATAAACCAACTTGGAATCTGAGGTGGCTGGGTAAAATTACTTTTTGCAGACAGACACTTTACACTTAAATGCAGATAAGATTGAGTCTTCAAACATCATTACAATGGCAATATATTAATAATCCTACACAGGAGGAATTCTTTGGTCATAATCGTGAAAAAAATATTTGCATACACGTGAATTACCTCTATTCACACTCCTTTAGTTCATACATGTTTTCCATTATTCCTCATCTCTTGATCCTATTTCCTATTTGTGCATTAAATTATTCTATAGTAAATAAATGCATCTTAACTCTGTAGAAATGCATTATTCTTTACTCGTGTTTGTAAATGCAAGGAGTGTAATGGAGCTTAAGTGTAAAGTTGTGCACTTGAAAAGACATGATTTTGAATTATAGTTTAATGGGGGAGCGTCAGTTGTATACATATGGAAATTCCTCATTATATGATATGAATAAATTGTAATGTGCTCAAAGGATAAACATGGATTCCGCAATTTACATAAATACAAAACTTGGCGTCAAGCGAAGCAAATGAATATTTCTTCCAAGTCCAGGTGTAAAATTTAATGCTTTTTCACTCAATGGCTCTTAATGAATGAGAGAAGAATGATAAACGAGGCTCATTCAATTACACGGCACCGTTCTCCCTACCAATTCTCACAGTTAAAAAAATCGTCGTAAATAGTTACAAGTATGATTACGACTCTTCTTGGTTAAAACTTGTGCTGAACTTGTATAAATATATTTATTCCTTGGCGTCACCATTATTTTCTTTCTATTGAGGGGTTTGAGTGAGTCAGTGAGTGGGAAGTTAGTACGAGGGATTAAGGGCAAAAGCGGGACAAAAAAGTCCGTGACTTGTTCTTCAAACTTCTTCGTGGGCTTCGTCACCCTTTGAAACACTCTTAAAACACCCAAAGGTCTCAATATGTCCAAATCGTTCGATACACGATTATCCCTCCAAAAACAAGTTGATTAAGAATTTTGATGGAACAAAAAGGCGGCGATTCGCAATTTCATCTACATAAATTATTTTTTGTCTTTTTTCTGATCTATTTTCTTCACATCCGTTAGATTCTTAATAATAACAATTAAACTTAAACGTTCAATTCGTTAACAATAAACTATAATTAACAAATTATTATGTTAAGCATAATTAAGCGCTCGTTGGTTGTAATTTGGAAATGCAAGAAATTGTGCAATTTTGGTCTATTTATTGTTAAAAGTTTTTAACTATTTTGATCACATACTCATGCCGTAATTCAGGTTTTAACAAATTCTTTTTAACAAAAGCCGAAGAATTCACTCGTAAACATCACAATAAGGATATAAAGTGTTGTCCGAAAACATTTCCATTTCTTCAAAAGAACGTCGAGGAGTATGAAAGAAAATGTAAATGCAATGCATGAAGCACTTACCGGTATCTTCATGCATTTTAATACTTGATTCCCTCTTTTGATTCATGGGGTTTTCACACGAAGAATTTTTGATTCCCATTTTTGTATTTGGTGACCCTACGGCGGTCCTCGTAAATAAAACTTCTTGACAAGTCAAAAGGTTAAAATTCGTATAAAATATGCATCTGGGTAATACGAATAATCTTGGGATTCCATTTTAGTTTCATAAAAATACTTTTAGGCATCTACTTTATAGTTAGTAAATAGGTATATCGTTTAATTTCTTACGGTATCCCATTCCTTTCAAGTCAAAAGATAATCCAAATAAGACACATCTATAATTTTTAAATAATTTATTAATTTTCTTTTATTATTTGCAGTTCTCAACGTGGCGGCAGGAAAGGCCCCAATGCAGTCATCAGTAGCTGGAAATGGAGTTCCACAAAAAGCCGTTGATGGTTCACCTGCCAATTTCTTTAACCCAAACACTTGTACATTGAGTCAGCCTGAACGCGCTCCATGGTGGTATGTCAATCTTCTCGAACCTTATATGGTCCAACTTGTGAGGCTTGACTTTGGCCGCCCATGCTGCGGAGATGGTGAAGAGGCCAACATTGTCGTTCGTGTTGGAAACAACCGTCCAGACCTTGGCGTCAACCCCGTTTGCAATAAATTCACTGGAGTGATTGAAGAAGGAAAGCCTTTGTTCCTCCCATGCAATCCGCCAATTGCCGGAGCTTTCGTCTCTGTCCAACTTGAAGGTCCACCTGGAAATGCTTTGTCCATTTGCGAAGCATTTGTTTACACCGACCAAGCTTTGCCAATTGAACGTTGCCCAACGTTCCGTGATCAGCCTCCTGGAAGCACAGCCACGTACAATGGGAAATGCTATATCTTTTACTCACAACAAAGTTTGAGATTTGACGAGGCCCGAAGCTTCTGTTCTCAACGCGGAGGATCCCTCGTGGATGATTCCAATCCAGCCCTTCAAGGATTCCTATCATGGGAAATGTGGCGACGACATCGTTCAGACCCATCAGCTCAATATTGGCTCGGCGCTGTTCGCGACACGAAAGACTCGAACAATTGGAAATGGTTGAACGGGAAAGACGTGACGGTTTCATTCTGGAACTTACCTGGAGGTCGAGGAAATTGTGCGAGATTTGATGGATCCAAAGGATGGCTCTGGTCAGACACGGATTGTAATTTACCGTTGAACTTTATTTGTCAACATGGACCAAGAGGTTGCGGAAGACCAGAACAACCACCAAACTCAACACTCCTTGCCACGTCGCTCGAAGTAGGAGCAAGAATTGAACATAGGTGTGATGCTGGACATCTCCTTGTTGGACCTGATACCAGAACGTGTTTGCCAAACGGATTCTATTCTGAATTCCCACCCGTCTGTAGATGTAAGTTTTTCTCTTTATATCTTGCATCATTTATAAACAAATATTACAGAATTAATTTGCACTTATAATGAACATTTGATATTTTTAAAAAGAATATTATATTCTTTGAGGCACAAATTGCTAGCAAATTGAAATTTTCTCAGGTATATTTTAAATAAATATTAAATTAGTCGAGTTTTCCAAAAGAGGCATTTGACATTATTATTATGAGATAAATGCGGAAATAAACTCTTTGGAACACTTTTTGAGCGTATGTGTTTAGGGTATAATTGGAAGCTCCGCCGAGAGAGTAAAAAGTGAGTAAGACAATAGCGGGACGGCTGAGGATGACTAGCTGCAATTTCCCCATATAAAGTCGACGACAGATGTGCGTTGAATGATGACGACGCTCAGAGCATTAATTTCAGAATGCGGTTACGAGACGAGCGAACGTTCGAAGCTGTAGATGAATAACAGATGAATTCTTCTAATTTTAAACTACAATCCTATTCAAAGAGATGTATATAGGAGGAAGATGAGGAAAAGAGATATCTCTGATCGAAACTGCTTTTATTGCCTTTGAGTCGACGGGGTTAAACTTCACCTTTGTAGATTTGATGAGTCTTGATTCTTCAACAGAGCGTTTCGCATCTAAAATAATTGCCATTTGTTATGGTCCTATTGAATTTACTATTTTAGTTTGAAAGTATTATGTGTAACGACACTTTTATTCTCATTGCAAATAATCCAATAGATATATCATCAGTGGATATATCTTCAAATGGAATATTTGCAATAGATTGTCTTTGGAGGAGTTTAAAAATACATTTTACTACGAGTAGTTGTTCAAAGGGTATAATAGGGTATTGAACTTTTATTTCATTCCGAGTCCTCAACTTCATTTCACTCAATGCGGGATGCGTCGGAATGAATGGCAAAAATGATCATGAGAGAAATATTAATAAAGCGTGTAGCTGTACTCTCATCCTTCGAACAATAGGAGATGAGAGATGTGACAGAAAGGTAATTATGGAAATTGTGGCTGCTCAAGGGTCGCTAAAGGAGGGTGATAACAAGAAAGATTTTTTATTAACTAATTTTTTGTATAAGCTCAATCATGTTCCAGATGTTCAACTCTCTATTGGAAAAAGTTTAATCAGATTTAGCGAGAGGAAAAGCCGGAATTTGATTATCTAATGTGCAATTGGTTCAATCAAAGGAAAACGCAAATGAGGATGTGACTTTCATTGCTTTGATAATGACTCAATTTAACTTAAAGAATTTATTTTAAAGCTAATGGTATAATAACAATCAAATTGAGATAATAATAAAAACATTAATTTATCTAAATGGCATTTTCTTTCTTCCTTTTAGTTTTGGAATGCGGTCCACCGGCTAAAGTACCCAACGGTAAATACACGCTGTTGAATGGAACTCGTGGATATCAAAGTCTCGTGCGATACTCCTGCAATGAAGGTCATGTCATGGTCGGGCGAAGCGAGCTAATGTGCGACATTGACACGAAATGGAATGGCCCACCACCACGGTGTGAAGCTCTCGTTTGCCCCGACCCGCCATCAATCGTCAACGGATTCTACAACATTGAATCAAAGACAGAAAACGCATTTGTGGTCAACTACGAATGCAATGCCCGATTCACCATTGTTGGTCCCAAACGACTCGTGTGCTCTGATGGCTCTTATGATCAACCTCCGCCAGTTTGTCGCGAAACGGCCACTTTGGCTGGCATCATAAGGAAACAGGATCAAACGTCTTCAACGCCAAATCGCATTACTCCTTCTTCAGCCGCAACGACGAGTTGGACGCCGACCAACGGACATGCGAGACCCGCTGGAGAAACCTTCCCAGGCGAAGAAGAAAGATATGATGCTGGAGACGTTCATAATCATTATGACGAAGGAGAAGAGGCGTATGAAGAAGAGTTCGGAACTGGTGCTCCAATTGAAGAAGACAAGATCAAGTCGGAGAATGGAACTGGCTTGAATGGAATCCCAGATATTCCTCAAGTTGGAAACAACGATTTGAGCAGCGCAGGGAGCGATCATCATCATAACATTGTTGAAGGAAAGCCACAAGGAGTTGACGCCAAAAGTCCCGTCTCCATTCAGTCATCTTCAGAATCTCCAGGAACAAAGCTCAATATTGGTATTCAATTTTTCCTTTTAATCCTCGATTTTTATTATGAATCTATTAATTTCTTTCGTTAATTATTGATTAATTCTTCCGCATTGTATACTTGAATTAATTTTATTATACGATAAACTTTAGCTTTGATTATCGAAAATTTATACCATCAATATAATAAATCCAATTCACCATATATGCAATCTAAATAAGCATTATTTAAAGGAATTTTATTTAAATTTAAAAAAAATATTTGTCCGACTTGAATCTGCACATTCTGCAGACTCCAGGAGTCCTCACGTTTTAATCCACCCGAATAAAAATAATTGAGTGCTTGGGATTTTATTCATTAATTTTTTGCTCATCAGTGTGATTATGAATGGAATAGAAGGGGACGTGTTATTTATCCCAAGTTTCAATGTTCTCGTTTTAATTTAGTCATTTTGTGAGGATGTACAAAAGACTCAACGCTTCGTTCCCCTGTAGTAGACTCAGAAAGATTTAATACACTCCTTACGGTAGTCCTTACATTTCTGTGTATTTTTGTGTGCGGCAGGTGGGATAATTGCTCTTGGCGTGTTTGGTGGCTTCATCCTCCTCGCCGCCATCGTGACTTCAATCGTCCTTCTCATTCGGAGGTAAGGGATTTACCAAATAGCCTAACATCAAATAATTCCTCATCACTACCGCATCTCGTCATGTGTCAAGACCGGAAACACATGTTGGAAAGGATAAACCACACGCGAGTTAACGTTTCGCTCATTCCCAGAGCTTAATGTTCCCTCTTAAAATATTTTAACAACTCGAGTTGACAGGAGGAGACAACGCATTTCAGTCATTTAACTTCTTCCTTATCATCTCCTCATTAAGACTTCGAGATCCCACTGTCAAATTTCTTTCAAATACTTTTACTAACAACACAACACATTTTTATATAATAATATACTTATAAATATAAATGTATTATAAATTCAAGACACATTTACATTTTCTTAAGACCGTCATTATCGACTTCCTCTTCTTTCGACTCTAATTGACTTTTTTGACACTAACTCGACGTTCTCGTTAATGATGTTTAAATGTACAGCTTTTAAAAAGCGAAAAAAGGCTTTAATTAATTTTACTTCTTGATTGATAAGACGATTTGCGTGTGTTGTACGTGAATGTTTTATCAATTTGGTTGTATTTTATTGCATTTTAACAAGAACAGTTAGAAAGGTCTAGTGTAAATTTTTAGCAGTGAACGGCGAGAAGCTTACCCGTGTTCAGGGCGAGTTCGTCCGACTCGCGAAGGCGGCGGTGGAGGAGCCGGAAGCGACTCGAAATTATTCACCGTCCTCGCCCTCCCGTTTCCTGACCAAACAGTCGGGCGGCGGTACTTGGACTCACCTTCTTGCAGGAAATGGGCGGGATACTTCTCTGAACCTTCCTCATAGTGCCAAGAGTCTTTTCGTACAATTTTATCCCGTGCCATATTTTAAGGCAAGTCTCCGAGCAGATCTCATGTAAAAAACCATGTAGTCAATCAGCACGTTTGGGATTGAAAACCTCGCACGTTGTTATATGGCCGACTCACGTAATCCGTAATTCATTTTAGCTAGGTAGTTTGGAAGAATACAATATTGCACATCTCTGGATTCTCAACTTGATCAGAGAGAATTTAAAATTATTAAAAGAGTTTTTGATTTTAGGTACTTAGAAAGTAATAATAGCGCACATTATTAAAACCGATGCAATTATGTAAAATGCTAATTATTTCATAAAAGTTTAATTATTTTTTTAACGTTCATTTTTAATTTTGTTTTGAATAATTAGTGTCGTTTAGTATTTGCAGCATTTAATTAAGTAATAACTTAAATGCACGAAGAATGTTATTAATTCATGGCTTTTGTACTTATAACGTTAGTTGTTAGATCAATTACAATCTACATTTTTATCGCAGAGGAAATTCCGGGGCAGAGTTCACTTATAATACTTAATATAAGGAGAGTAATTCATTTTATTGGCAGTCACTTAATGAGTAAAAAGTATCATTTCCTCTCAAATGACTCAAATTAAAGGATGTGCATGCATAAAAATATAAGTACAATAAAATACCACTAGTATTTTTATGCCTTTATAATTCGAGTTCCCAACCTTAAAAGTTTTCCAAATCATATCAGAAGTCTGAGAAGAATGGGCGAAACAACCACGATACTCGTAATCCCAAATTGTGCAGAGTTAAAGAGGCGATGAAGAGATTAGAATCATCCTAGACTCAACAGAGACACCGTAATATTTTATGACCAATTATTACTTATGCTCATGAATGAGTTTATAATTTGGAAGGAAGGTCGACGGTAGTCTGATGCAATAAATCCCTGTCGAATCTATCTGTAATTACATGAGCTTTTTCCATATAATTTGTCCTCAACCGGTGTCTCTCACTTTTCTCTTTCTTCCCTTTGACCTTTTCTCCCTCTCCTACTCGTTCCATCTCGGCAAAACTCTGACTCTCATTTGTCTCTCTTATATAATAAAATTTTTGGTTTTGGAATTTTACGAGGGTGTTTAATAGTTATGTGTTCGTGTGAATACATTACGGATTCTTACAGATAAATCTGATCATCCATCTCTCTATATGTGTGAGCATCTTATGTATGAATAGAAGTAAAAGGAGGAGCAGTCAGGGAGTAGTGAAATAAAGTGAAGGTTTTCTTCCTTGTGTGATCTCACATGAGAAATGTGTATGGCAGGGATTCGGAACCGGTTATAATAAATAGTAAAATACTAAAGGAGCTCGGAGGAATCTTCTCTCTATAATTTCCTGTTAGACTCGCAAGGAGTTCGAACTCTCCTGTAACTCTCGTTTGACCCTACGGACTCCAGCACCCACAATGAAGAATCTTAAGGATAAATACATTCATCATAGCTAACTGTACTACAACTCGACTCTGAAGGTTTCTTCCTACTAGGGATGTTTTCTGCATGTGATCATCCTATTCTAACTTCCCTTTCAGCACTTTCTGGTCCTCGCTAGCTTACAAATTTCCAGTGACGACCTTTGTACATTGAACATTGTAAAAAATGAGATATTATACTAACAAGCTTTTACTTAAGTCTGACACTTGACACGCCGACACTGTCAAATTTAATTATCTGTAATTGTAATTAATTGGTAATACAATTTACTTCACTTTTTAGACCTGTGACATAAAGTTTTTAAAAAAATGACTTGTCAAAGTATTGATTACAAACTTTACACAATTAGTAAAAAAAAGTACACTCTCACGAATCTCACTCTGACACTTGACACTTGTATTAACAATTTAGTTTTACTCGTTGATTTAAAAAAATTGAATTTAAATGTACTGGTTATTTAACTTTAATTTTGATGATGCAGGGTTAAAGTAAATGGGAAGCACGAACGGCACCGTGGCTCACCTGACAGCCATACAATTACTTCAGTTGATTCGGGATCAGACGGTGGACTTGGACGTTTGTATCGACGTGCATGGGATTCACTCGCTGCGACTGGCGGACCCCCAACTTCCTCAACGACGGCGACCGAGAAGAGCAGAAGGACAAAAGACACGCTTGATTTCCGATCTCGACTTGGTTCATCTGTCGAGGGATTGAGAGACGATGGGGAAATGATTGTTCATGATGCTCTGCCCAGGAAACATCATCATCACCATCATCACGGAAGTCATCATCATCATCATAACCACGAGGGAGCGTCTACTGGAGAATGGGGAAGATCTGTCAGATCACATAGAAGTCGATACTAAACAAAACACAACCAAAACTTCATTTTTAAGAAAAAAAAATCTAAAATGTTTTTAAAATAACATTAGGTATATAATTCTATACTAAATATGCTAAATAAAAGATATTTTGTGTTAAGATCCCATATAATTGTAAGCTAATTAATCTCTTTTCAAGGTGGGAGAATATACCTAATTGCTAAACACATTCTAATTTAAATACTGTTTCATTAAACAACGATTAAAGGCTACTTAAGAGTTATTATAAATAATTATTCTGAGACCTTTTGTAAAATACGTAAAATTTATGAATGACTAAAATTCAACTTCCAGTTAAAAATGTAATAGATTATTCACTTAATGGTATTTGTATATTTTTTAGATATATTTTTCAAGTACTTTTATATTAGTATTACTAATTATATTTACCTCTGTAATTTTTCTATTTTTATGTGTATCAATGCATTTGAAGAGATGTGAGCAATGCAATTTAACATTTTAGTTTATAATTTTAAAGCAAAATGTTGAAGATTTATTCTGCGTCTTAGGAAAGGCTTTAGAGGTGAAAAACTTTTTATCATAGGAAGAATCGAGAACAACATTTGTTTCTCGTATTATGACTGACACACCCAGTAGCTCATGTTTCTAAAGTCGAAAGAGAATTAATATTAAGGTGTTAAGAAAATTAAGATACATTTGAACAAATACGTAAAATCATATTGAAAACAGCTATATAAAGTCGAAAATATATTATTTAAATAAATACCTACAAGATTAAATGCTGTATTATAAATATATATAAAACCTAAACAATAATTAGGATTTCCCAGTGAGTTTGCTAATAATAATTATACCTAAGTTAATATATTATGGTTCCATATTCTTTATATATCTGTACATTGGCCAACTCAAATTGTTAAGAAATGTTATGAATTGTGCTATTTTACTTAAAAGTGATTTCTTGGAATTGTATTATTAATTAATAATACATAATTAAGACAGATGTATAAAGGCGATGAACATTCTTAACTTTACCTTTTTGACTAAATGGATGTATGATTGAAGTATTTACAACCCTGGATGGAGTTTTATTTTGTCTGGAAGCGTGAATAATGTATTTGAAGGTACTTTTGCTAGTAGGAAAGTATGAGATTTCTTTTACCAATTTTGTGTATGCATTGTGCCCTTATGATTAAATTTAAAGATTTCAATTACAGACATTAATTTCTCTATATGAGAAGGCAAAATAGAGGTTATAGGAGACATTGAATGTTTTTGGCTCTTTACCTTTTTTAAGACAAAGTAGAATAATAGATAAGTTACAATCATATAAAAAGTAATTTCATTGTTCCGAATTTACTTTATAATAATTACACAATAATAATATACAGGAAACCCATCCTTTTTTAAAGTGCCAATAGGAAGCAATCAGAGATACATCTTCATTTTATTTGCAGCATTCAAAATAATATAAATCAACAAACCAATTTATCCTCGAGAAGATTGTAAAATTGATAATTATACAGAAACAAGCCATTGGGATAATTGTTTGATTGAAAGTTACATTTTTATTGTAATTTTCTTTTTTTATGTGAATGTGTGAAAAAATCAAAATTAAGTGAACAAAATTATTTATTTATTTTTTAATTATCATTTAAATCAAAGAGCATGTGAACATTACAGATACGATCGAGTAGCCGATTTTTGGTAATTTTTTTATAGTAAAAATGGAATTTTCAAAATCGATTGATTATTAATTTTAAAATTTACTGGATAATTTTAACTTTTACTTATTACAATTAGTTGATTCATTAAATCGCTTATTTCTCTTTGAGCATTCCGTGTGAACATTTTAAGAAAAATTTTATGTAAGGGTGCATATGACCATACCTAGTTTACAACCATTATTTTACGATAATCTTAATTCGCTCGATTGAAAAATGTATAAATATTTAGGTAAAATCGCCAGTTTTTCATTCTTCTAATAAAAATGTAAAATACTTAAAAAGTTATCTTATTATTTGACATTACACTTTTTACTGGTAGTTTAATAACACTAACGAACTTTCATAATTTCAAGAATATCACTAATCAAGTCGTAGCTAAATAGCAATGAGCCAAGAGCATGAAAATAAACGTTAATAATGCCTCAATCTTACAAAAAATAAAGCAAATTGAATATCACAATTTAATAAATATTGTACTAGAGTTACTAAAGCTAAACTTCCTAGAGTATTCTTATTTGAAGGCTCAAGAAATCTTGGCATACATTATTAAGCTATCAAAAAGATAAGCACCATAATAATTAAGGTAATTCATTATACCTTAAGAAAGAGAGTAATACTTATATTTTATTATTATTCACAATATTCGCATTATAATAAGTACACGTGTTCAGAAGCATCATTGGTTTGAAAGTGATGAAATTGGAAAGTGTTTAGAAGAAAACGAGGCTTTTCAATTCAAACGAAGTTCGTAGAGTGGTGAACGAGAAGTTTGTTAAAATCTTCATTGTAACTTGCTCGCAGCTTGTCGCTTTCTTCCAGAACAAGTTGAAAAAGTTCCTATTTCCAATTTAGGTTAGTTGAATAAATTAACCAAAATTGCATCCTCTGTAATAGTTTACATTTATAATTTAATATTTAATATTAATAGCGAACAAACCTCAGCTCCGTGTTTGTCAATTACAGCAATTATTGAAACTGGTGTCTTGTGTCCAATTGGTTTTCCAAGAAAAAATCGATTTCCAGAGAAAATATAAGGCACTTTCTTCTCTTGAGCCATATTAATAATTTCCCGAAGTTTATCATCTAAACCTCCTATAAATTAAATATAAATTTCAAAATTAACCCCTTCATTCTTACGTGAATTGTGGATGATTATAGTCCATTTAAACGTTGCTTATCTCAATTAAAGTTTTAAAAATGCTGGAGTCGATTAAAAAGTACCTTTCACACTATTCTGTTCAATGTTCGGAGCAATGATGAGAAGACAAACTTTATTAAAGTCTAAAGAGGAAGCGACGTCTTTAAGCCCATGCACGTATCTTCGCTTCGTTTTCAGCTTGTTTGGGTCAGTCTTGTAAACGCGGTCTTGGAACCTGTAGAGCTCCTTCAACAAATTAATGACATGGCCATGGAGTTCCTTGCTGCAATACATGTCACAATACTTTCTAAATTTCTTCGAATGAAGTTGATCCTTCACGACGTCAATGAGAGACGACGGGATTGGCGGTTGTTCTGAAATAATTGGATCATTGATTCCTACCTCGCCTTCTTCTACCTTGAGCGATGAATTGAAAAGTTGAGTAATTTTCTCCTCTTCACTTTCCTCTGCTTTACATTGATTTCCATTAGAGAAAGTTCCTTCACAAGCTTCAGTGGTTAAAGCCAAGGTTTCTCCTTGGGCTTCTTGGACCTCTGGTGGTGATTGTAAAGGAATGAACTCGATTGGCCCATAAGTTTCATAGTTAATAAGCGTGTTATGAAACAAGTGATGGGCGTGATTGTTTACCATGTTGTAACTCATTAAATCAATTCCATGAATAGCGTAATCGGGAGGAATAATCGGGATGAAAGGAATTGCTGGCTGTGGAATCCAATTGGATTCGGGTTCATCTACGTAATAAGGATTTGGGCATTGTTCCAAAACTAATTGCGAGTCAATGAAGTCATTGGGAGAATTAATATTATGGACAATCTCGGAAACTACTGTTTGGTCCGCAAAAAATTCCCCGGTCGTCGTCTCATCTTCCCCATTGAGAACGGGAGGAATGAGACTTTCAGTTTTATCTCTCTTCATCTGCATTGAGATTTGTCTCACAGTCCGAGAAATTAAAATGGCTTTCTTCAATTTACTCGGCTTCTTCTTCTTCTTCCGGATTTTCCCTCTCTTCATCGTAGCTGGGCCTGAAGAGTCGAGCAAATTTCCTCCGGTCGTTTTCTTATTTTCGTTTAATTGAGATGCAATGGATCCTTTTTGGATTGAATTCCCAAGTTTTCCTTCCTTCTTTTTCTCTTCTGCTTTCTTTTTGGACTCGTTAAGCAAGTCGTCGAGTTTGATGACAACTGGCTTCCTCGCTTTGCGCTTACTCTCAGTTGGACCAGAATTTGAAACTCCTTCTTTGGAAAATGTTGACGAGGCCTTTGAATACGTCGGAACTTGAGTATCTTTGGTTGGAGAAGTTTTATCTTTACTTTCTTCACTCCTCGCTTTCTCTTCTGCAAGAGCCTTAAGGATTCGCTCATTCGAAGAAGTCTCTGTCAGTTTGACTTTGGAAGACGAATTAGAGGACAAGTCAGGGAATTCGTCGTGAAAATTGAATTCATGTAAAATGGGGAAATTATGTGAAGAGAATAATCCAGGTGCTAATTGAGCCAACTTTTGTGTTTTGATTTGTCCAGGACCTTCGAGAGATATGCGAAGTTGCGAGAGAGCCTTTTGAGAGACGAGTTTGACATGTGTGTCCTTTGGGCTGTAAATTGCATTTAGCAATTCCGCTTCTCTCGCTTTTCTTCGTTCTTCTTTGGGTGCCTTCTTCTTTTTCTTTTTCTTCTTCTTAACATCTTCAGTCAACTCTGTTGATGGGACTTTCTTGTCTTCCATCTTTGACTGCGAAGTGAGTTATTGAGTACTTATTAATTCAAAAATTAATTGAACTATGCGAAATGCTCAAATTTGCCAAATCCGTGTAGAACATTCTATGCTTTACTCCAATCTATAAAGAACCAAATTATAATATAATATCATTTTCGCTATAAGTCTAAAAGGATCAATATAAAAAATGTTGCAAATAAAGGAGATTTCTTGATTTACAAAACATGAGCTTGAGGATTACCTTTTATACTTTAGATTACAAAGTTGATTTTGAAATCAACTCAATTTCATAAGATAGCGAACAAACACAGCTCTTTGATTAAATCCTAGAGTTTCGAGAGGAACAATTAAAGACCTGGTGAGCAAAGTGGGGCTTTGGAAGTGATTTTATTAACTGCGTAAGGAAAATCTTTAGAAAAAAGTGATGTAAACAAGTAGAAATTAATTGAACGGATCGATGAGAGTGAGAGAAATAGAATAAGTTGAAGTTAGCGCAGGTTTGCATGTTGCAGCATTGAGAACAAACCACACGTGTCTTTTCATTCATTTTCGCTACGTCAGCGTAAATAGTGAAGCGGTGGCTCATCTCAATTCGCAATAAAAGAAGGAGAGCAATTAAGAAGGATTCAATTCAGGAAGAAGAGCAATTGGCTTTTCAAGAATATTGTATAGAATAAGCAATTAGGAAAAAAGATGCCGTACGTCGGTTCAGGTATTTTCTTTTATGCACACTTAAAAATACTTGTTAATTTTTTGATTTAAAAAATAAGGCGTTGATTGAATAGAATTAACTTCCGGTACAATTCGTTTAAATCAATTTTAATTTATGCGTATTAAAAAATTGTTTCAGATGGGAGACTTCAGCAATCAAGGCCATTTGGTCTTAATATGATCTTTGATTTTATTTATGGAATATTCGGATTTGTAAATTTTTTGTAAGACTCCATTCAGAATTTTTACACATTTACTTTTTATTATTATTTAATAGATACTTATTTAAAGGACAATTTATTTTTAGTTTGAAATAACATCATTTCTTTGATTTTCAGCTTTCGAAGCTTGTTTCAAATGGATGGAAATTCATCCCGGGGACAATTCGGTCAGCCTTCGCAAAGAGCTCCAAGAACCCCTGGAAGGTATTGAAATTTAACATCTTGTAATGTTATTCTAATCAATTTTATCCAACTTTATTATAAATATAACTCAACAAAATAAATCATTTATTGCTTAACTAGGCGAATGGGAGGACTTGGCGGTGGCTCTGGTCCAGCTGCTCCTCCATCGTGTTTTGGAGGAGGATGAGGTTAAAGAACGAGGCGTGAATATCGATTTACTCCTCAACTAATTCTAAATATTTAAAAATCATTTTTACCAACGGAGAAAAATTCAGCAAATATTTTACACGCCAATATGATTGCTGATTGTATCAGTCTATGAAGGATTTCTATTAAACTTTTTTAAAGTGTGGAAATTCCGATATTTGTCATATTGGCGTTTGAATTGGGTCAGATCAGTTTTTATACATTTATCGTTTTAACTCGCATTGTAATATTTCAAGAATGTAAATATTTAATATTTATAAGTGCAATTGTTAATCTGAACAATATTAGATTAATCGTAAGGCGACTATAAAACTGTATAGAGTACCTACACAAAATGAATTTATTATTAGCGAAATAATTTTATATTGCATACCAAATGCTTTAAATCAATCTGAAATATAAATTCATAAATTCTAACAAATAAAAATAATAATTTTTGTTAATTCTCAATCAAAGCCATTAACTAATTTAGTGTATTATTGTACATTTTAAAACTAACAATGATTCATTGATGCGACAATTTTAAGAAAAATAGGTCAATTTCTTAAATGCGTAACAAACATGAATTTTATTTATCACAAGCTCGTTGATTAGAAATGAAAACATCTTTGAAAAATCTAATTATAATATTAATCATTATTTTAGTAATCATTCAAAATTTAAATATATTGCATACATAAGATAAACATTTAATAAATCAACGGTCTTGTTCTTATTGGGTGTAAAGAGAAGCTGCGAAAACAATGTCTCTTCGAATGCATTCAGAAGCTTCTTCCATTTTCTTCTTCAGTGAAGGATCTCCAATGATTCTAGCAGCATCCTTAATATCTCGCAACATTTCATCCAATCTTTGAATCGTCCTCACAATGAGACCTTCTTGTACGTCAGTCAATTTCATGATTTCAGCAAAAGGCTACAAACAAAATAGTTCTTTATTTAAAAACAACTATTTTATTTAATTCCTAAATGGATTTTGAAATTATAGAATGTAAAAGAAGGATTTACCTTTCCTTTCGCCCATTCATGCACGACTTCTAGTAGTCCAAACTTGAGAGTTTCCACGTATTGGTCAACCGTCTGGTCAGTCATGCCGCATTCTTTTTGTACTACTCCTATTTGCTTTGCAAGTGCCTTAATCTCCAAAACTTTCTGTTCAGAAAATATAGATATAAATGAATTAAATAACATAAATTATGACACATTAAGTAGGCAGTAAATAAAAGAAAATTCAAACTTGATTTAGTGGAGAATCAGGAAGATTTGGCTCTTCAACATTCTTAGCTTCAAACACAAGGGAAGATACCAAAGCAGCAATTTCTTCAGGAGCACAATCTGTCAAGACATTCTCAAGGACCATTTCCGTCACGAGAAGTTCATTTTGGTTCCCCATTTCACATGCGACTCTCCCCTTAAGTTGCACTATTTTACATGGGGTCAAAAAGTGTAATAATAATCAATATAATAATAATTAATAATAATCAAATAATCAAACAATTAAAAAGAACTATTTGATTTGACAAATAAATTCTAACCTAAACAGTCTGAGTCAATATAACCGAGTCGCTGAAGAACAGCAATCCTCGATTGATATTGTTCATGCAGACGAAGGCTTTTAGGGGAAAGGAGATATTCCAGATGTTCCTTCCCGTCGATCAACAACATGTGAAGGAAAACTTCGCGAAACTGCAAGTTTAAGAATTCAATATGAAAAAGCTGAAAAACACATTTCAATAATTTGTATATTTTGTTTGAATGTTTATCATCAGATTGAACTAGATGAACAAACTCGTTTAATAAATCCAGGTGATGAATGAACAATATTCAACAACTTAAGCCTTTCTTTGTAATAAATGAATTGAGCCACAGAGTTCATCAAGTTTGGATCAGGGAATTCGAAACTAGTGAGTGGATTGATCGGAACAAGTTTGTCCATAGACGGCTGTGACTGTGGTGAACTCAAGTCTTTCACGATTATTTCATGAAGGTCAAATATCAATCTCATCACAGACTGCGACGGCAAGTCTCTCCTATAAGAAATTCATTAAAAATCAATCACGAGCGTGTGCAATAACAATAAGCCTAATTAAAAGATCAAATTCTCAATCCCAACTTGATACAATTGAAGTAATATAAATATACTTGAATCTAGCTTGTTCTCTTTTCTTGATATCAGACATGACATTTTGGGGCTCCACACGCACTCCATAATGAAAGACTTCAAGGATTTTATCTCCTTCTATCTCGATCATAAAATGGCCAGGATATTTTCCCCGGTTCCAATCCACCGGGTCTGGTGTGTAATCGTATAATTTGGAATGGGAAAAGTACAAGGCAAGTTGGAAGGTCGTATCCAAATGTTCTCTCGATGAACTCAACAGCTTCACATAGGGAGAGTCTGAGACAATTGGGCTTTCTTGATTATCCGCATGGCATTTCAATGCAAAGACTTGATAAAGGGTCCTTTGAGTTTTGGCTTCTCGCTTCGTTGAAACTGACAAGACAATCCCAGGACGAGAGGAATATTGAGGGAAACTGTGAAAGATGATCAGCGTTCCAGGAGTAATTTCTTTGATCATTTTAGGATGATGAAGAATTCTCCCCATCACTTCGTTCCGCATTCCCATCACTTCTTTGGAATTATGATAGAATTCAACAAGGTCAGCATCTTCTTCAACTCTTTTCCCTTCAGACGTCCATTCGATCTCCAGAAGTTGATCTTCAATTAATTTCTTCTTAGCTACGATCTCTTCGATTTTCAAGGTCCGGTTCCCTGCTTCCAAGAACGACCGTTTCATCACGTCTTCCACAGACAAGGATTCAACTCGGAGAAGATTGAGGATCATGGAGTAAGTTAGACGGAATTGTGACTCGAGTTTTGCGGCTTTCCCGAGAAGCATCATCTCCAGGTCGTAGATATCTGGAACTCCTTGCTTGCACAGAATGATGACCGTCCCAGTTGTGTCAAGACCTCTTCGACCGGCTCGACCAGCCATTTGAATGTACTCAGCTGGATTCAGACTTCGGAAGCATATGCCTTAACAAAAAAATATTTCATTCTTACACATATTTCAATGTTAATTTTTATAATATGAAAATACAAGTGATAAAATATTTACCATCATGTTTTCTACAAGAATCAAAGACAACGGTTCTGGCTGGCATGTTTACGCCCATAGCGAATGTTTCAGTGGCAAATAAAAGCTGTTGATTTTAATACCGTATTAATATTTTGAAAATATTCATAAATAATGAATTGAAATATCTTAAAAAGTTAAATAAAAGTTTTTACTTTCACAAGTCCACGCTGGAAGAGCATTTCAACAACTTCTTTGAGAATTGGAAGAATTCCACTGTGATGAACACCGATTCCATTTTTGAGAAGCTGTTGAACTTGTAACACCTAAAAAAAGTTTACATTTTTAATATTTGCAAAGGCCATAGACCACACTAAAATAAAATATATACAATCAAGTACTATACGTATGAATAAAAACAGTCTTACTTGTGGTAATTCCTTATCTGACCCTTTAAGTTTTTGGGTACATTGTTGAAAAAAACCATGAATTTCCGCTTTTTGAGCACCAGTGCATAAATCTACACTTGTCATGAGATTTGCATATTGGTCGCAGCGATTTCTCGAAAATGTAAAAATTACCACGGGAAGTTTATCCTTAAAAACAACGAAAAGTGATAATCTAACCATCTTATTTTCTTTGTTTATTAGTTTAATTAATTAAATTTAAAAAGTACAAATTATGATAAAATAATAAATTAAGTATTCACATTTTCTTTTAAATGGCTAATAAGCCCAATGTAAGTTGTCTTTTCCGAATTATCACTGAACCCTGCAGTTCTTTGTCCTCTTGGACCATAGTTTTGTTGGTGCTTAGACGTTCTGCTTAATTTTGCTTCTTTTGCATTATCGTAACTTTATTGAAAAAATATATCATTAATCTAAAATTACACTAACCCGAGGTATATTAAAAAAGTAAGACAATAGTCTTATATGATACGACCAAATGTTAATCTAGTACATTTTGTTATAATAAATTAATACCCCCTTTTAAGAAATTTTCCTTCAGCGTCCAATATAAGAAATTGTTCATTCTTTGTTTTTCCACCGGATCCTGTATAAAGAAAATGCTCCAGTGGAACGGGTCGTTTGGAAGTTGAAATCACATAAATCTTCTTCTTCTTAATTTCTCCAACCCAATTGGCAAATTGAAGGGCATTTGGCACAGTGGCGCTCAACATAATAATGCTCACATGTTGAGGCAACATGATTAACACTTCTTCCCAAACATGTCCTCTCTAAAATTGTCAAATTTCTTAGCAAACTCCAAAATATTTTCCTTATGATAAATGATAAACATGTTAATTTTAAAACCTCTTCATTGTTCAGGTAGTGAATCTCGTCAAAGACAACCCATTCAAGATCCCTAATCACATCAGAACCATTGTAGAGCATAGAACGAAGAATTTCTGTCGTCATGATAAGACAAGCGGCAGTTGGATTGATTTGCACATCTCCGGTCACAAGACCAACGCTCTCAAAATTATTCTTAAAATCTCGAAACTTTTGATTTGAAAGGGCTTTGATAGGTGACGTATAGATTGTCCTTAAAGAAAATAAAGAGTGAAACTCCATTTAATTACACTTTTAAAAAAAGATCTATATACCTTGTCATATGACGAACTGAGAGAGCAATAGCGTATTCTGCAACAACAGTTTTCCCTGCAGATGTATGAGCAGCAACAAAGACATTTTGATGTTCTTCAAGTCGCACAACTGCCTTTTAATTTAATAACGAAAAAATATTAATTAGATTGATTAACCAAGTAATTGATTTCAATTATTTTCAGTTTAAATCAAATTATTACTTCTTTTTGAAAAGTGTCTAATTCAAATGGATGTTTGAAAGCTAAGTCAGGAACACGATCATGGAAGTCGACCATTGGCTTGTTCACGTCGACCATCTCAGCCCATGGAAGTGAAGTGGTAGCGCGCGTATTTGAAGGAGTTTGGCTGATCTTAAGCACTGCAATTTCACTCGGTTTCTGGAATATCAGAAAATGAAATTATAAAAAGGATGAAGAATTTGTTGAAAAATATGAATTAAAGTTTAATGTAAATAATAGAGTAATCAATAGAAAACCTTAACGGGAACAAGAGATTCCTCAGAAGGAATTTCTTTTAAGAGTCTTTTTAGTCGCATTTCCTTCTTTTGTTGCTTATTGATAAGTCGATAACTGTCTTCCATCACGGTCTTTTCTTTTCCTTGCCAGAAGTCAAATTTCGATTTGTTTTCCTTATAATACAATAAATAGTCAACTTATTAAATTCATATTTAGGCTATTAAAACAATAAATAACCATAATCACTCGGTTTAAGTTAAAATTTACATTTATATCTAAAACAAACCTTTAAAAACTCTAAATCGATTTCTTCTTTTTTGATTGTTGGTTCAATTTGCTTAAAGTCAATTCCTTCAAATCCATTTGGCCCAAGTAGCAAATCTATAAAATTATTAGGTGATTCAAGTTATTTAAAACATTGTTTAACATTATAAGAAACATCAGGAGCTTTTTATATTTAAAAAAATGTAAAAAAAAATAATTAAAAAATACTTTTATCGAAGAGCTCTGCAAAAATTTCCTTATCCTCTGCTTCATCAAGATCTTCAAAGATTTTTGAGTCTGAAGAAACTTTCGCCACATCATCAAATCCTCCGGGCCAAAATGGATAATTGGCGGAATTTCCCCGGAGAAGTTGATCTTTTGGGCCTGGAGCTCTTCTAAGTGAAAGAGAATTCTTTGCTGTTTCCCCGAAAAATGAATCTGATTCAACTTCTTCATAATCAGTAACATTTCCTGTAGCTGGGTCTCGTATAAACTATTAAAACACATTTTCGAAATTGAGTAATTGTTATTGAAGGTTTTAAATTAAAGGTCTTTAAATCTTGAAAGAAAAACAAAATTAGGTACATCGTAAGTCAGAGGAAGATGTGTTCGATGGAATTGAAAGCATGTTTGGATATCCTTCTCGGCAGGAATAATTTCTAAATTATTCTTCAATTGATGAATTGGCAGTCGTTCCGGATTCTGTAAGTATGACTCGAGGGTTTCTTTAATGTTCGGTACAATTGGAGGTAGACCAATTTTCTAGAATAAAGTATTATCAAAATATTTATTGCTTTTCATGAAAGTACACATCGTAAATTAAAATTGAAATTTAATTTAATATCAAAAATAATCCAGGATAATAAATAATCTAAAAATAAAACTAATATAATGAATATTTTAATCAAATCTTATTTTCCTTCATAAAGATAATAAATAGTTGAATAATTTTTAAAACTCGTACCGAGACAATTGACGGGATTGTAGAGGCCATTATAATTATGATTAATGATTAAAGGTGAAACCTTTTGCATATAAGAATTTTTGTATTAAGAATAATAATGGGGAATTATATAATATTAATAGGGAAAAGCTTTATACGGCTTGAGCGCCGTGAAAGAGTGAACTCTAAAAACTTTCAAAGAATGGAAAAGTGATGAAAAGAATGAAATGACGAGACCGGATTTATTTCGAAATGGACCTTTCATTTAGCCTGCTATTATTTTAGCTTCCTTTCTAAAAAAGAAACGTCAATTATTATGTCCAGTAGTGTAACAAAAAATTAGATAAATTATTAGAGTTTAACCTAATTTATAAGTACTGTTACTCCAAATTAAGTATCTGGACTTTTTAACCCAGGGTATCGATCCGCTAAAATGAAATTCATAAACCTTAACGCCGCTCATTTTATTTAATACTCTAAGTATGAAATGAAATTATTAGAAGCAGAGTTTTAAATAAAACGAACGGCGTTATGGTACAAAGAGGTCTCATTCCAGTGATTCACCTCTTATAAATTATTTAAATCTCGATTTGCTAAAAATTATTTTTGGTTGGGGTAGTAATTTTTTGGAAGGCATAAAAATATTTTTGGATGGGGCTTTTAATATTTTTGAATTAAATCAGATGGATGATTCTTTATAAAGGATGGCCTGTTTAATACATGCCTTTATTATCTAGGGCATCAAGATAGATTTGATAATAAATACTACCATGTTCAGAAAATCATGAAAAGTATTATTTTGTGAGTAAAGCCTAGTACTCACCAGTTTTGACACAAAATGGTATTATAAAGGTAAACGGTAGCATTTGCATTTTCTAATGTGATGATGATCTTACGACAATTTGTATTCAAAACTGAATAAAATCATTTATTTGTTCGTACAACTATTGCTCTTAGGAAAATATGGTGGCCCTTAAAAGGGCCTTTGGTTTTGGTTTTTGAAGAAGCGTTTAAGCGGATTTCTTCTCGGTCTTCTTTGGGAGAAGAACGGCTTGG